>JAVMKO010000010.1:42172721-42462758 GCA_032164245.1 Sternotherus odoratus
TTAGTTCCAGACACAGTGATGTTTGTTATGCTGTAGTAGACATTTAGTACACTGCAAATGGGACTGACAACCCATTTCATTTTGCAAGGCCAAAGACTCATCAGATGGTGGTGACTTTTGCTTTGGTCCCTTCTGACCCAGGCTGTAGCTGGTACAGGGACTCAGAGGCAAAAGGCGTTGTATGCCCCATTACCGAGTCACTGAGCCTCTCATATGGTTTTCAGACTTTTCAGTGCATTTCTACCACCAACATGCTAAGGGGAAGGGAAGTTGCCTGAATAGGAATGGACAAAGCAACAACGGTACTATGATTTTTAGTGTGATAAAACCCATGGTGGCTGCTTTATTAAAGAGGCTTTTTTGGAGGGGCTTGGGGAAGAATGTTTGTTAGGATTTTAAAAACCTCATCAGGGCAGAAATATGCAAACACAAGAAATGCAGACCTCCCAAAATTTACTGAAACTCACCAGCGGAGGGCACTGTGCACCCTTTCTGATAGTCTGAGGCAGAGTGGTTCTTGTACTGCTTCTGCTCTGGCATCTCCTCCCGATACAATTTTGAATCCAAGAGAGGAACCCTGCTGAGGATAGGGGACTGAGGAATGCTGGGAAGGGTCCTTGACTTTCCCAGGAGAGGCCTCTGCAGTTTTCTATCCAGTGATCTAAAAAACAAACAAACAAACTAGGAAACAAAATCCATGTGTAGGGACTATTCAGCACGTGAGTGGAGCAGCGTCACATCTCAGTCAGATACTCCAGTGCAACCCACTGGAGCTGACAATCACCAGGTGTGTGTGTTCCTCCCCCCATTCAGCTCAGCAACCCAGGGATGTCACTGATATCATAGACAAGTATCTTCCCCTTCCTCGCCGTATCAGCAGGTTTTAATTAAAGGCTGTAAATTGGAATGTAAATCACAATTAACATTAAGGAAACTAGGGGTTATAAGTTCTAGTGCATACCACCACCGTCCCACCCCAATTTACAGGATAATCAAAACTAACCAAATACATAAACATAGGGTTTGGAATTAGAGATGTGTGAACTGGATTGGGGCAAAGGACTCACCCAAAACCAGTTTCTGAAAACTCAGAGAGTCCCAAACAATTTTGGGAGGTTGAAAAAAATTGGGCAGGAGAGCTGGGAACACACGGATTGTTTTAACCCACTCCCCCCACATCTCTACATTTCCTAGTTTCATCCAATAGCAGCCGTCTCACAGGCTAGTATTCTTGCAGTGTTCCTAGCCCAATCAATACCAAGACACCTCAGAAATCTCACCAAAAGACTCTAGACCCAACCCTTCCCTCCACCCCCCAAGCCCCCCACCCCCAAAAAACCCCCACAGTAGTTTGGATGGATTTCAGATGAGCACCCACATTTGTACATTCTTACTCAGACAAAAGCTCCAGACCCAGAGAGGTTTGCCCATCACCACTATATGCATAATATACACATACACATTATATATATATGCAGTCCCTCATTTGTGCTGGTGTTAGATGTAATTTATGGGCAAACACCACCACCATGGCCAGAGGAGAGCTGCAAAATGCTACATTAAATTATGCGGGATATTAATTTATCAGGTATAGGTAGCACTGAGCCTGGTCTGGAGTCAAGAGAAATCTTTCCATTGACTTCTATGGGCTTTAAATCAGTCCCTAGTCTACAAGTCTTTTCCCAGAGAGGCCAGAGTGCAAATGTGGCATAGGAGAGAAGTGAAATTAATTCATTCTGCATGGAGATCACAGTGTGCGTTTGTCTGTTTTACAAAACTACCACTGGCAACTTTGCAATGGAGAGGCTGGTAGATGCAGAGCACCGCCCAGGTGCACAGCCAGAGCTGAAGTTTTGTACAGCAGCAGCCTACCCGTTCTAAACAGCATCCTTGACACTTTGCTCACTCTCACACAAACGTAACACATTCAAAAAGTCAGACGGGTAATTCTACGTCTTCCACCTCTCTTTGGAACACACTTTGCGGATACAAAAGGGTTACGGATTACCATACTGCCTCGCTAAATGAAGAGGTTCTGTCCTGGTATTTTAAATTTTAAAACATTCAGTAGTTTTGCATTTACATCTCAGTGCGTTTAAATGCACCAGTTGGTGGCTTGGGATTCAACCACAGAGAGATGTTAGTGTTTGAGATGCTCACATCTAGGTGTGCCCATAACACCACCAAGAGTTGAATCTCCCTTTGGATGGAGAAGGGAGAATTCTAACCCTGGAGGAGCAATTTTTCATTTGCCCAGTTAACGGCAATGAGTTATACAGAAGGAAATGAAGAACAAAGATTATATTCAGCAACCAGGGACTTATTTTTGTTTTGAATCTGGGCAACAAAATTAAATTCCAAGGAATACCCTGCTTTGTGGGCTCACCATCCCCCCCACAGCTCTGCCAGCCTCACTAATAACTGTCAATTAACACTGCTTGGTACTAGGAAATCACAGTGATGCAAGACAGGCTAGGATGCGGAGGGCTATCAGCCATGCCATATCCCATTAGTGCAGACCCCCGATAAGGGTGCAAAGTGCAAGTAGAGAAGCCTGAGTAAACTCTATTACAGCCTACAAATAGCTGCTGTTTGGTTGAGGGAAGAGTGTACAATCAAGGTTTGACAAGGGTGGAAAAATCTTTCTGCCTGCAGGTGAGGAATTAGCCAGGAGCCCAATGACGACAACAGCATCAATTCCAGCCACTAAACAGCTGAACAAGTGTAAGATGCAGCACACTGGGAGGCGTTGCAGGGCTAAAGGAATAGACCACAAACTACAACGGGGAGAGGAAGTAGCTTACAACCCCCCTAGCACTATATAGTGAGACCCCCGCAGAGCGGAGAAGAGGGAGGACAGCTGAGCCACCTACCCACAGCAACAATTCCATTTCATTCTCCCAGGCCAGTGTGTCTCCACCCACCCACCCCCACACAGACAGCCAAATTCCATGGCTCTTCTGATTAGGATGGGGGAGTATAGAACCGTAACTACCTGGATGTAGACAAAAAATTCTCTGGAATCCCAGTTACAGGCCTGTCATGGGCACTGCATAACATGCAATGCTCCTGTCACAGTATTCAACCAAGGCAATCTCCTGAATCCCATTCTGTCACCCTTCAAGAGCTAAGCAATGGTCCTACCCCAAAAAACAGCTGTCTAACAAAGGCCACCAGATCTGCTCCCTGTATGTACTCAGAGTCAGGGCAAAACACAAGTCACCCCTCAGGCTAATGCTACAATGAACATAAGCCCTTAATCAGAAGAAACACACTCTGCCTACAGAGGACAATTAGTTACCCTACACTGAATCCAGCAAGGGCAGAATGCATCACCAGTAATGCAAACGAGCAAGGAAGGATGAAGCTGGAGCCCCCAATTCCAAGGTGAGTTTGCAGGATTTAAGGTGTGCCTAGAGTACAATCGAGAGGTGTGACTACAGTGCATTGCTACAGTGTACTCCTGTAAGAGAGTTCCCAGCGGGCCCTCCTGGCTCCTGCCCCCACTTTGCTCAGAAAGTCACTCAGAGTCCTTGGTTGCAGTGCTCACCTGGTGCTTTATTTTACAAGTAGTTTTCACACTGCCTTTCCACCACAATATACACAATCCCTTTCTGCTGGAGAGGTGGGCAAGCTATTCCTCCCTGCTTTCTCTTCAGGCAGCTTCCCCTCTTCTCAGCTCCCTCCTTTGTCTTCCTTCCTCTGGGGCTTTTCTTCAGCCCCAGCCTGAAGAGGCAGTAGCTGTTCCCACTCCGCAAGTCACTTAATTGGAGCTGGAGTGACAGAGGGTTGGCTAAGAAGTTTTTCTGCTAGCACCCTGTCACAACTCCTAGCTAGATCAACACTAGCTCTGTATGTCTACACATGCACCAGCACACCTCACAGCTGCTGCATTTTACACTGCATTTGAGACAAACCGGGCTAGATGCTCAGCTGGTGTAATATTGTGTGTGCAAGTCAAAAGAATTCTTCTCAGTTTACATGCATGGAGGATCTGGTTCACAATCCTTTTATTTGTAAAGAAATCTGACCCAGAAGGTAAAACAGAACGATCACCAATCTGCACACTGCCACGTACAGAACAGCACTGCACTTTCAGTACCTCCACGTCACAGAGACGCAGCTTCAGCAACTGGCAGCAGCGCTGGGGAGCTCCAAAAATCCAGCACTACATCTGGGCAGCAGCCCTGGGACCTCAGGGTAACAGATAATGCAGCATTGGTTCTAGGCACCACTCCAGGGGACCTCTTGATTTGGGGGATCTTAGTATTTAGTGTGTCTACAAACTGTAGTTTAAATATTTCACTGCACATTCTGCAGGCTCCACCAGAGTCTGGGCATCCCCAGTGGATGACTTTTTCCAGCAACTGCACAATCCCTTTGCTATAAAGCAAAGGAACCAAATGAGAGTAAGAAAGGGGGAGGGTAGAATAGGAGAGAATGGTAATGGTAGCTAAAGGAAGATCTGGCCAGATCCAGAGAGATGCTGAGTTCCTCCTGAGGGCCCTTCACTTCCCTTGATGTCAATGGGAGCTAAGCTCAGTCAGCACTTTGCAGGATTAGCTCCATCCTTTGCACGTACACATCTCTCCATGGAAAATGCCCTTCTGCTAACTCAAGCTTCTGGTTTTGGTCTCATCTTGCACTAAAGCCACTGTGCAAAGGCAAAGGGGGGGGGGGACAAAAAACCTCTCTGTTGCCCTGGGAAAAATCAATTCAGCAACTGCAAAAATACAGCAGAAAAGGCTAGTTATATAATAGGCTCCACAAATTCAAATTGATTTCCGTGATTTCCCAGAGTTCTACTCAAGAGAGACCTTTGTACTTTAACATCCTCACCTCTCCTCCCTTCCACCCAAAAGACTCCCAAAAACTAACGATCAAACGAGACGAAACTTTAAAGATGCAAGTTTGCTCAGGGCGGGGAGGGGAGCCACCTACTATCCACATCATCATTTCTCAGCTTCTCTCTCATATTAAACTCATGGGCAATCTGTCAGCTCACGTCTTCTCTCTCTCGTTTGGCCTCAGTCAGAGTTCACTCACAGCAGAGTGAATCAGGAACCAGCCCACCAAAGGGAATGAAGTTACACCACATTCAGACCGGTCTGAGATGAGAATCAGGCCTTTTATCTAGAGATGTGAACAGGAGGAGCAACTGCAAATACAGGTATGTCTACACCAAAAAAGTAAAAATAAAGGTTAGCTAGCAGGTTGGAAGCTGTATTGCTGTGTCTTCATGGCTATTTTAACCAAGGTTAGCTAAGCCAAGTTAAGAACACACCTTTTTTGTTGTTGAGTGTAGACATACCTTATATCAACCTCAGCCTTACTGCTGCCCCAAGCCCTTCTCACCTCTAAGACAGGGGTTCTCAAAGTGGGGGTCACGACCCCTCGAGGGTTTGCAGGCCACTTTTGTGGGGGTCGCCAGCCCCTACCGCAGCAACTCCCTGCTGCGGGATCTCCGGGGAGCGCGGCGGCTGGAGCTCCGAGCCTCGGGGAGCGCGGCAGCTGGAGCCCCGAGCCCCGGGGACCGCGGATCGAGGCGCGCTCCCCGACCGGCAGCTGGAGCCCCAAGCCCCGGGGATCGCGGCGGCTGGAGCCCCGAGCCCCGGGGAGCGCGGCGGCTGGAGTCCCGAGCCCCGGGGAGCGCGGCGGCTGGAGCCCCGGGGAGCGCGGATCGAGCCCCGGGGAACGCAGATCGAGCCCCGGGGAACGCGGATCGAGCCCCGGGGAACGTGGAACGCGGATCGAGAGCCCCGGGCAGCGCGGCGGCTGGAGCCCCGAGCCCCGGGGAGCGCGGCGGCTGGAGCCCCGAGCTCCGGCTACCAGCGGGGACTGGGGCCGGGCGCAGCCAGCAGCCCACCCGCAGCAGGGACTGGGGCCGGGGCGCAGGGGGGTCCGCGGCAGGTTTTTTTTTTGTTTTGTTTAAAAAAAAAAAATCGGTGGCTTTTCAGCGGAGGTGTCGCGCCCCCCCGCCGGAGCACAAAAAGGGGTCGCCGTCTCAACAAGTTTGAGAACCACTGCTCTAAGAGTTTCAATCTGAATGTAGATTGTGGCAGTGTCCACAGTGCACTGGGGTGATTCCCCAAGTCAAAGGAAGCCATTCCCTGTGCTGGAGAGCTCTCGCAGCCTGAAAAGACAATGACAATCAAGGGGGAGGGTAAAGGGAGACAACAAGCCAAACGATCAGGTTATGATCAGTCGTCTCTTCTGCAGACTAAATAATCCCAGTTCCCTCAGCCTCTCCTCATAAATCATGTGCTCCAGGCCCTTAATCATTTTTGTTGCCCTCTGCTGGACTCTTTCCAATTTATCCACATCCATCTTGTAGTGTGGGGCCCAAAACTGGACACAGTACTCCAGATGAGGCCTCACCAATGCCGACTAGAGGGGAATGATTATGTCCCTCGATCTGCTGGCAATGCTCCTATTTATACAGCCCAAAATGCCATTACCCTCCATTCTTTTTCCTTGATCACACGTAAATTTTCTTCATTGATAATTTTTCTTTTCTTTTTTCAATCATAATTCAAGTTCTTTCCAATTTTGAAAACATTCCAAATGTTCTGTACTTTTCATGTGAAGAGAGAATTGAAGATATGTTTTTCCAGTCCTTTGAACCATTTTCAGTAGGGTGATGTACCAATTATTTGATTTCTAAACAACTGGCAGCAAAAGCAAAACACAAAGTCCTTCAGCACTGACTATTGTAACCAGTTTCGATTAATTTCTTCCCCATTAATGAGTTTCCTCTTGTAATGCTGAGCAGAGAATTTTATTTTATTTCCATCCTTTAGGGAAAGGAAATTCATGAATTTGTTTGGATCCATGTTCCACGAGAATTTGCTGCACACTGTCATCACATCTGGGCCATGAAGCTGGGTCCCCATACTATACCTTGTTTGTAAATTCCTCATCCTGTCTTCCTTCTACATCATTTGCTTCAATTTCTGAACGTGTCTCTGAAGGTGAATAAATTTTCTCTACTTCCATATCAGTCTGATGCTGTAAGATACCTTCATCTACGTAAGTTTCCATCATCTTGAGTGTCCAAACTGCTTTTCTGTGGATGTGAGCTTCTCTCATCTCGAAGTAATATACCTTCATCTTGAGTTTCCAAACTGCTTTTTTGTGAATATGAGCTACTCTCATCTTGAAGTAATACACCTTCATCTTGATGTTCCAGACTGCTTCCATGCAGATGTACGCTAACCTCCTCTCCAAGTAAAATTCCTTCCTCTGGATGCTGTGAACCGCTTCCATTTTATCTGGATTAAAGAGAAGATATTTCAGGAAGGATCCCTGCTGTTTTGCTTGGTCCTTTTGTTTACAGTACTAAGCTCCTGAGGGTTTTCTTTTTCCTCTTTCTGCCATGGGGCATTTGAATATTGTTATGTACTGTGCTCCCAACTGCAAGCATTTTAGAGTTCAGGATGGCTGACACATCACATAGGTGATGATTTTAACCACATTGCAGCCAACACAACACATCTTTTCACTGCTTAAAGGTTCAATGATTAGTAACATACACTCACTCACCTATTAAAACAGTTAGTTATAGTGTTTACACGGAAACAAAATTACCTTTTTCGACCTTATAAACCGACACCGGTTGTTTGGAAAGTAATCTCCTTCCTCACAGTTACCCACTTGGAGTGTGACATCATCACTTTTGTAGTCTATTATTTTTTTCCACATCCTCTGTCACTAGGCTGCCTCCCCCATTCAGTAAGGGGCTCACACTTTCCCTGACCTTCTTCTTGTTGCTAACATACCTGTAGAAACCCTTCTTGTTACTATTAACAAGAGTAATTGGAAAAAATAATCCCAATTAAACATATAATATGATGGAGGCTAATTTAGCTACAACTAATCAGGAAGGAGATATTGGAGTCATCATGGATAGTTCTTTGAAGACATCTACGCAATGTGCAGCGATAGTCAAAAAATCAAGTAGGTTGTTAGGAATCATTTAAAAAGGGATAGAGAATAAGAACAACAACTTATTGCCCTTATATAAATCCATGGTACACCCACATCTTGAATACTGCATACAGATGTGGTCTCCTCATATCAAAAAAGATATATTGGTATTAGAAAAGATTCAGAGAAGGGCAATTAAAATGATTAGGGGTTTGGAATGGGTCCCATATGAGGAGAGATTAAACAGACTAAGTTTTTTTCATCTTGGAAAAGAGGAGATTAAGGGGGAATATGATAGAGGTATATAAAATCATGAGTGGTATGGAGAAAGTGAATAAGGAAAAGTTATTTACTTTTTCCCATAATACAAGAACTAGGGGTCACCAAATGGAATTAATGGGCAGCAGGTTTAAAACAAATAAAAGGAAGTTCTTCTTCACACAGCGCACAATCAACCTGTGGAACTCCTTGACTGAGGAGGTTGTGAAGGCTAGGACTATATAACAGGGTTTAAAAGAGAACTATATAAATTCATGGAGGTTAAGTCCATTAATGGCTATTAGCCAGGATGGGTAAGGAATGGTATCCCTAGCCATTGTTTGTCAGAGGGGGGTGATGGATGGCAAGAGAGAGAGATCACTTGATCATTGCCTGTTAGGTTTCCTCCCTCTGGGACACCTGGTGTTGGCCACCGTTGGCAGAAAGGATTCTGGGCTGGATGGACCTTTGGTCTGACGCAGTATGGCCATTCTTATGTTCTTAACATCACTTGCTAGCTGCAACTCCACGTGTGATTTGGCCTTCCTGATTTCATTCCTGCACGCCTGAGCAATATTTTTATATTCCCCCATAATGTTCATGTGAATAGGAAGTTCACTGATGAGCAAAATGAGGTAAATAAGCAGACATCTTAACCTGCTAGTTTTTTGTAGGTGTCTTAGAAGGAGCAAGTCTCAAGAAGGGATTTAAATTACAGGGTGGTTTTGCAGACCAAACCAGATCAAGAGGACGTTCTCGCTCAGATTCAGGAAAGCATAGGTTTGAGTTTATCCCCATTCAGGGCAGCGCTTAGGGATGGGCTTATCTTTCCCCGTGTTTGAGGCCTGTTGATGTCAATGGGACTGAGGCCCCTTCAGAGCTGAAAGAGATGCTTATGGGGACTCTATGCACAAGGAAGAAAACATGGAGACAGGTATGTGAGAAGCAGATGAATGAGGCATTGAGGTTGGCATCACTGGCACAGCAGAAAGTGGGGTGGGGGAAGGTGTCAGGAGAAATTGGTTATAGACCACGGACTCTGTACCCTGGGCTGTGCAGTTTTAGATATTTAATTATAACACCCATAAAAGGAGGTGTAACTTGGCAACCTTACCTTAAACTCTGCACAATTTTTGTCTGGATTCAAGAAGGATTAGAGATGCTCTAAGTCAGGGTGAAATGGCACTTTTATTTTAAGCCTTTTTTGATGACTTGGCGGTCACTATTTCTCAGCTTGTTCTGTACTGATAGGGTTCGTCAAACATAGGGCCCAGCAACTTGACAATATTTAATGGCTGCAAAGTAATGAACCAAACACCCTGCCCCAAAGTACTTACAATCTAAGGGTGTTAATGCACGCATTTACAGTGGGCAAGGAGGAGAAAACACACATCCACATGGTGACGTGATCAATTCTTTTCCAGCAGAAGTTTGTATAGATGGTAAGCTCATTGAGCAAGGACTGTATTTTAATGATAGATTTGTACCACCCCTACCACAATGGGGCACCAGTCTCAGCTGGAGGCCCCTAGATGCACGATACAAAGAAACAATTCATAAGTGTACAACCACAACAACTTTGGGAAGGGGAGAGGCAGGAGAGCATGTACAGAACATTTTGGCCTCCTCGGTTGTCCCCCAGATCACCTAAAACAAGATCACACTTTATGGCACGCACAGTACTTTACCCTCGTCCCCTAAGTGTGCTAAACCTTTGTGCAGCCCATTGGGATTGGAAGTAGGCAGAGGACGAACACAACTTCCCATTGCTGTGTTTGACTCTCAGCGAAGAAAATAACTTGGGTTGTCCATGGCTCTAGAATGGCTCAGGTCCCATCTACATCACAAGTGTTTCACTGAGTTCACAGAAAGTTTGTATGGAGGGTGGAGAGGCTGAAAGCATTAGGAAGTCTGATTAATGTATTTATTTTCCAGAGGAATTATTTAAAAGGGGGAGTTGATGTCTCAGGAATGTGGGACACAGAGAGACACACTGGGGAGTGGGAAGGGAGCACAGAAGCTACCAGACTAACAGCCCAGAGTCTGGCATACACTTGACTTTGACACTCCGATAGAACTATGTTTCCCTTCTTCTCCATGCCCTGCTGGGTCTTGATGCATCCTTCCTGCACTGGCTGCCTGAACAAAGGAGATAACCTTGCAGAGCTGCTGGGACAAAGCATCAAGCTTCAGAGCACTCACAATGCGGAGCACCTGGCAAACGTCCACACTTGGCCACATCAGTGACTGCTCCTCACTCGGCTGGGTCATTTTCCGCCTCAGCAGGCACTTTGTTTTTAAGTCGCAGTGACAGTAAAGTCCTTTAAAAGCTAACAGATGAGCTGAACGAAGTGCAGGATTCCAGTTCACGACACTAATCGGTTTTAAAACTGCTCCTCCCGACTCTCTCTCCATACTGGTGCAGCTTCCAACACACCAGGCCAGCACCAATCACAAGCAAGTGGGGTCATTCCTGTTCCACTCTGGAGCTAGATCAATTCTTTATTTCATGTAGGACACTGACTAACAATGAGGAGGCAACACTACCTGTTAGCACCATGTGCTCAGTGCTGTTCATGGCACAATGGGCTCTGACTTGAGGAGCTTCCAGGACAGATGCCAATGAGATGAGGTTCACTAGGAGAGCCAGATTGGTGTACCAGGTGTTTGCTGCCCACTGCCGGAAGCCCCACTGCCTTGGCACACCCCATCATAAGAAGATGCCCTGCTGGAAGGAAAGACCTGGTTCTCCAGCACCTAGAAGGGTGGAGAGCCTGGGGAGGCCAATCAGAGCCAAGGTCAGATACAAACGTCTGGTTGCTTTTACTAGGGGGCCAGTTCTGGGTTACACCAAGACAGGGAAGGGGTCTTTTCCTGCCTTAACCAAACGTGTCCAGTCATGACCCTAACCTTGGCAACACTGCCGCCCTTGGGTCTCTGTGAATGACTAGTATCAGAGGTGCTACAAGACTCTTTGTCGCTTGTGAAGGACTAGTTTTCTACTATGGACTTCAACGTCCAGATGGCTGTTTCTAAGCTAAGATTAAATTTGTTTTCTGTTACCCCTGCACGAGGACTGGACTGAGAGCTGACCTGGCCAGAGTACTAAGCCATGGAGGTAGAACCATTGTGGAACCAAGAAATGAGGGGATGCTAGAGAGGACGAGTCCTGCAAAGCTGTGCCCTGAGACAACGGGGTGCTCTGGTGACCAGCACCCGAATGATGAGATCTGTCTTCATGCCCTCCACCCCATGTAGCACTGGGATGGAGGAGTCATACAACTGCCCCAAGAGAGTGATGGTGGGCCTCACGGGGGGGGGGGGGGAAGTGAGGGTATGTCCACACTGAATATCTGTGCTAGCTCTGATCTAGCTCGCTCAAATATTGAGACTAGCAGAGCCACGGCAGCACAGGCTATACAAACCCAACTAGCACTCAAGAAGCTAGCCTGTGCTGCCACAGCTTCACTGTTATTGTCAGCCAACTTAGCTAAATCAAAGGAGCTCAGGTCAGTCCTCAGGTAGTACAGTCACACCCCTGGGGCCTGGCGCACAGGAACTGGGAGAACATTCCTTGAGAGAGGGCAATAGGGACAGAAGCATGAAGAGAAATGCAGTAGAAGGAAATGAAGGGGGAATGAAACCTGGGCAGAGCATAGGGTTGGGAAATACTAACAAGATCTGAAATACAAGCCAGAGAAATGGTGCAGGGCTCTGAGGATGGGGAGAGAAATTCAAGTGAGAGACTGGGCAAGAGGACACAGGGGCTATGCAGGGCCGGCTCTAGCTTTTTTGCTGACCCAAGCATGAAGAGCGCAACTGCCCCCGCCCCCCCAAAAATGGCGGCCAGAATGTCACCCCTTAAAAGTGCCACCCCAAGCACATGCTTCCTCTGCTGGTGCCTGGAGCCGGACCTGGGGCTATGAGATTCAGAGAGTAGTGGCCTGATAAAAACAGAGGCTGATGTTTTCAAAGGAATCTAAGGGAGTTGCGTGTCCAATTTCCGCTGAATGTCGATGGGACTTGGACACCTAACTCTTAAATTCCTTTGAAAATTCTAGCCATATGCTTATACTGTGGACACAAACTCATAGGTGCTAGTGTTTTTTCTCCACATAGTCATTGTGTGGGGGGAAGAACCTCAGAACACTAATTCAAGTCTTCTCTCACCACTGGCCTGAACCAATCCCAAAAAGCATATTTATTCACAGTGGCCAGTCATATGCAAAACTGTCCAATATCTTGCAAAACACCCAGACAACAAACTAATGCTCCACAGCACTGAACAGTTGACTTTCTCATTCCTGTGGGATAAAGAACCCATTCCTCATCCTGGCAAGCCAGGAAATATCATCTCTTAAAATCGCATTATTCTGATTACAAACAGAAGTGCTAAGATGCACTGTAGAAATATAACAGGTCACATGCTCAAGGTGTAACAGGCCACGGAATCACTGACAGATTGCCTAAATGCATCACAGACACTTCCTAATACACAGAATTGGGATAGAATCAGACAGGTAGCCGTGTTAGTCTGGAATAGCAGAGGTAACAAAGAGTCCTGTGGCACCTTAAAGACTAACTATAAAGTTTTGAAGCATAAGCTTTCGTGGACTAATACCCATTTCGTCGGATGCAAGCAGTGGAAGTGTCCAGGGGCAGGTATAGATAAGTAGGCAAGAACCAGGTAGGAGGTAACAAGGTTAGTCCAATCAGGCTGAACCAGCTTGTTAACTCAAATCAGGGAGGGTGGGGTATTCTTCTAGCAGCTGAATTGGAGGTGTGAACTCAGAGAGGAGAAGCTGTTTTTGTAATTAGCAAGCCATTCAAGATCCTTGTTCAATCCTAGGGCTTGTCTTCACTTGAGCCAGCAGGGATCTATCTTTTGGTGATTGATTTATCGCGTCTCATTAAGACGCTATAAATCGATCACCAGCGACTCCCCCGTCGACTCCGGAAGTCCAGCTCCTGAAGAGGCGCAAGCTGGAGTCGACGGGGGACCGCGGCGCCGACCGCCACCGCCGTGAGGATGGGAGGCAAGTCGGCTGTAGAGACCTTGATTTCAGCTACTTTATTAACGTAGCTGAAATTGCGTATCTACAGTCGATTTCCCCCCCCCCCCCGCCCCCCAGCGGAGACCAGCCCCTAGATTGATTGTGTCAAACTTGCAAATGAACTGCAGCTCTGCAGTTTCTCTTTGCAGTCTGGTCTTGAAGTTTTTTTGCTGCAGTATGGGGATATTTAAATCTGTAATTGTGTGTCCAGGCAGATTGAAGTGGGATATTTACATGGGTCAAATTTAATGCTGTGGTTTTGATTGGAGAACTAGAGAATTAATCAGGATTGAACTACAAGTCAGTCTATTGGAGATATTATGTAGAATTTTTTTATTAAATAACAAACTTTTGGCAGTGTTTGACTCCACCAGGGGGGTGGGGGGAAGGTGTCAGTAAGCGTGTGCTGAGTAGTTTATTCTATCAATAATGGAAAGTGAGTCTTCAAAATGTCAAATAATTTAAAATGTTCAGTTGTCTCCAGCATCTCAGCTTGAGGGCCTAGATTTATATTGGTATGCCTTGCTGGAGACAGTATGGCCCAGTGGCTGGGGCACTGGACTAGGAGTCAGGATACCCAGGTTGCTCTGCTCTCATTTCTGCCACTGACCTGATGCATGACCTTAGCCATGTCATTTCACATCTCCAGTTCCTCTGTTTCTCCACCCACCTTTTATAGGTCTTGCCTTCAAAAAAGACCACAAGCTCTTTGGGGCTGGGACACTGTCTCCCTACATCCAGCTGCAAGCACAACCAGTGATTGAAGCTTGAGGAGATAGACCTGAGCTGGCTTTAACCTAGCTAGCTCTGGTACTTGTAGCAGTGAAGCTGAGGAAAAGCACACTACAGCACAGGCGAGCACAACAAATAATCATCCAGGGTGCCAGATGGGTTCAGACAGCCCAGGCTGAAGTGAAAATTGCCACAGTGTTACCACTCTGGTGCATGCACTAGCTAGTTTCTGTTTAGATACTGAGCTGCAGTTGCAACCCATAACTGTAGGACAGAGGGTGTGTTTGTATAATGCCTATCGCAGGGGGGCCCAAATGAAATAGAAATAATCAGCAATAATAAAATTCCATGAGCACCACTACCAACAATAACACTGCTACAACAGATTGCCTTGGGTTCCTTTCTCTATCTGAGGATTAGGCTCTTTCCAGAAGGATTATAATCCTTCTGGAAAGAGCCTAATGAAAGAGAGGGACATGCTGGACTTCCACTGGTGAGGGATTCTAATCATGGCCAAGAACAGCACAGCAGTCCCCAAACTTCAGTCATTACTTATTTTTTTGATACTGTGTGAGGTGAGAAGCTGCAGCAATACCCCTTTCTGGTGTTTTTAAATAAAAGACACTAAATCTACCCCAGGTGTAAGGAGTTCAACAACATGACATTTATTTTGAATATATTTTTATATATTAAAATATACAGATGTATTTTAATTCAAGCCAAACCTCTTTAAACGTCTTTATAAGCATCCTTTAAAATGTGGTTTTGGTGCTTAAAAAGTTGATTAAAAAGATATAGCTTGGCTTACACAAGACTGCGGAATTTAAAAAAAAAAAAACAACAATATTCAGGTTTGATTCAAAAAAATGTGTCAAGCTATAAAAATACCTTCCCCACGGTTATGGACTAGTAAATATCATGATTTCCACCAGATGGTTTATAAAAAGTTTTGCTTCCTGCCATCTCCCCTTGATTGAAGTGCATTTCTCCAGCAGGGGCCATCTTCCTGATGTGGAAGAACAGCAAGGGGAAAACAAAATGCCACTCTGAACTGAAAATTTGTATCTCTGCTAGAAAAATCGAATTTAATCTGGGAAGGTTTAGAAAAGTTTCTGTGACCCTGGGGATGAGGCGCAGTATGGGCAATTTAAAACACCAGGTGGACTGGAGGGAAGTGGGGGGACGGAGGAGGACCTTGGCAAAATGTTATTTCACAAAGGAACATTTGCTTCCTGCATTCCCCCTGCTGCTCCCTTTGCTCTGAGTTTGTTCACAAAGCCACTGGCAAGAAATGTTCTTCTAGTGTGAGGCCTCATCACTGACAGTTACTAGTAACCCAGGCCCTGCTGTGGAATTTCTATAAGGCATGATGCTCAGGTAAGGTGCTCCCTGGCCAGATAGGTTGTGGAGCTCTACGCATGCCAGCATGCAGGGAAGGGCCTGCAGGAGAGCATGGCAATGGTTGGTTTGGGTGGGGATTTAAAATTAAAAAGGTCAGAGCAATTTGTAAACTAGGAAGCTGGGGGAAAGCCAACAGGTGTGGAGGAGCACGTGGTTTGGACAGAGGCATACTTAGGGGAGGATTTATTAATAGAGAATCTCTATGTCCTAGTAAAGAGGAGAGGATGGAAGATGATAAAATACAGGTAGGATCTGCTGAGAAACAGTCAAATGAAAGAAAGTCCCATTCAATTCCATCACGTAATGGCAGACAGCTAAAAAGTGACAAGTGCTTATATACAAATGCTAGAAGTCTATATAATAAGATGGGTGAACTAGAGTGCCTCAAATTAAATGAGGATATTAATATAATAGGAATCACAGAAACTTGGTGGAAAGAGGATAACCAATGGGACAGAGTAATATGGGGCTACAAAATATATCAGAAGGACAGAACAGGTCATGCTGTTGAGGGAGTAGCATTGTATGTGAAAGAAAGCATAGAATCAAATGAAGTAAAAATCTTAAATGAATCAAACTTTATCACAGAATCTCTATGGATAGTAGTTCCATGCTCTAATCATAAGAACATAGTGATAGGGATATATTACTGACCATCGGACCAGGATGGGGATAGTGATAGTGACTGTGAAGTACTCAGAGAAATTAGAGAGGCTATAAAAATAAAAAACTCAATAATAATGGGGGATGTCAACAATCCCCATATTGACCAGGTACATGTCACCTCAGGATGGGATGCAGAAATAAAGATTCTTGACACCTTAAATGACTTGGACCAGTCCTGGAACCCACCATAGGAGAGGCAATTCTTGATTTAGTCCTAAGTTCACCGCAGGACCTGATCCAAAGGGAGCTGGACCACTTGGTAATAGTGACTATAGCATAATTAAATTTAACATCCCTGTGGTGGAGAAAACGCAGTCCAACACTGTAGCTTTTAATTTCAGAAAGGGGGACTTCATAAAAATGAGGAAGTTGGTTAAACAGAAATTACAATGTACAGTGCAAAAAGTGAAATCCTCACAAGCTGCATGGAAACTTTTTAAAGACATCATAGTAGAGGCTCAACTTAAATGTATACCCCAAATTAAAAAACACAGTAAGAAATCCCAGAAAAGTGCCATTGTGGTTAAAAAAAATCAAAGTAAAAGAAACAGGGAGAGACAAAAAAGCGTCCTTTAAAAAGTGGAAGTTAAAACCTAGTAAGGAAAATAAAAAGGAGCATAAACTCTGGCAAATGAAGTATAAAAATATAATTAGGAAGGAAGGCCAAAAAGAATTTGAAGAACAGTTAGCCAAACACTCAAAAAGTGATAGCAAAAAAAAAATAAAAAAATTGAAGAATATAAGTACATCAGAAACAGGGAGCCTACTAAACAGCCAGTGTGGCCACTGGACGATCAAAATGGTAAAGGAGCACTCAAAGTCAATAAGGCCATTGCGGAGAAACTAAATGAAATCTTTGCATCCGTCTTCACAGCTGAAGGATGTGAGGAAAATTCCCAAACCTGAGTCATTCCTTTTAGGTGACAAATCTGAGGAACTATCTTAGATTGAGGTGTCATTAGAGGAGGTTTTGGAACAAAATTATAATTAAACAGTAATAAGTCACCAGGACCAGATGGTATTCACCCAAGATTCTGAAGGAACTCAAATGTGAAATTGCAGGACTACTAACTGTGGTTTGTAACTTATCACTTTTGTAACTGTGGTTTGTAACTTATCATTTAAATCATAGCAGAGGGACACTGGTGGCATATAATGGCATATATGACATTGGTTGATGTGCAGGTGAATGAACCAGTGATGGTATGGTTGATCTGGTTAGGTCCTGTGATGGTGTTGCTGGTGTAGATATGTAGGCAGAGTTGGCATCGAGGTTTGTTGCATGGATTGGTTCCTGAGTTGGAGTTATTGTGGTGCAGTGTGTTGTTGCTGGTGAGAATCTGTTTAAGGTTGGCAGGTTGTCTGTGTGCCAGGACTGGCCTTCCTCCCAAGGCCTGTGAAAGTGAGGGATTATTGTCCAGGATGGGTTGTAGGTCACTGATAATGCGTTGCAGAGGTTTTAACTGAGGACTGTAGGTGATGGCCAGTGGTGTTCTGTTGTTTTCTTTCTTGGGCTTGTCTTGCAGCAGCAGGCTTCTGGGTACATGTCTGGCTCTGTTGATCTGTGTCCTTATTTCCTTGTGCGGGTATTGTAGTTTTGAGAAAGCTTGGTGAAGATCTCGTAGGTGTTGGTCTCTGTCTGAGGGGTTGGAGCAAATCCGATTGTACCTCAGTGCTTGGCTGTAGACAATGGATCGTGTGGTATGTCCGGGATGGAAGCTGGTGGCATGAAGGTAGGCATAGCTGTCGGTAGGTTTTCGGTATAGGGTGGTGTCGATGTGGCCGTCATTAATTTGCACTGTGGTGTCTAGGAAGTGGACTTCCTGTGTGGACTGGTCCAGACTGAGGTGGATGGTGGGGTGGAAGCTGTTGAAGTCATGGTGGAATTCTTCCAGAGTTTCTTTCCCATGGGTCCAGATGATGAAGATGTCATCAATGTAGCATAGATAGAGAAGGGGTGTGTGTGGACGAGAGTTGAGGAAGCGTTGTTCCAGATCAGCCATAAAGATGTTGGCATACTGTGGGGCCATGCGGGTGCCCATGGCCCCACAGTATGCCAACATCTTTATGGCTGACCTGGAACAACGCTTCCTCAACTCTCATTGACTGACAGGAGCCCAGGACACAGAGAAACATGCTGAGATACAGTAGGAAATCTGAGCACCACATCCTGACACTTGTTGAAAAATACCCTCTCCTTTTGATTCTTTTTCTTTGAATCAAATGCTAAAACCTGCAAGCACGAATTCTCAATCTATCTGACAAAAAGAAATCTTCATTGCTCTAATCTTTGGGCAGTCAGGAACCAGGACCAACCAGGTATTTCTCAATCTCACCTTGCTCTCCAGACCATCAGGTAGACACTCCTCACTGCTCTGCAGTCTTCATTCTCACTTAGGAAAGCACCGTAGTCATCAATCATCATTTCCCTCCACCTCTTCTTCTCCTTCTTTCAGTCTTGAACCAAAGTTGTCAGGGCTTGGGAATCACAGTCCCCAACTGCGAATTGCACAGAACTTTTGGCAGGCATCCACTACATTCTTGCTAAATAATTATGATGTGCTTTAGTAAATCAAATGCATCCCTGCCAATAATGTGAAAGCAAAAACAGAGAGACCTGGTTTCCCGCACACTTGATACTCAGAACATGCAGTGGAGGGTGTCATGTTCAGGCTCTCAATCTCCACTCTGAGGCTTTGATATCCAAGAATCTACCCACCAGACTTCCCTACCTTTAAAAGGAATGAAAATATGGAGCATACAGGTCTCTAGCTGGCCTGGGCTAGGTGGAATTTTTTTTCCAATCATTGGGTTTTCTCCACTGGATGGGCCCAAGAACAAACTGCATATCTGATGGGGAAGCTCCAGAAACAAGTGCAAGGCCAACAGATGACCATCTTGAACCCAGGAAAGATACAGCTACCTTCAGTAGTTAAATCTTCTTGATGGTAATCAAGTCTGAAGGCCAAGGAGGTTACAGGAGCCATAGGAAGGGAGTGGAACAGTTTGGAAATCTGAACATCTAACACATCTGAGTTCCAGAGGTTAGAACCTCACTAAGGCCCCAAATCTGTAAGCAGACCATACAGGCAGATCCCTGTGCCCACATGGATCCCTGTGCCCACATGGCTTTAATGGGACTCACACCAGAGGACTCTACCCCTCATAGTCCTCTTTGCAGGATCAGGGCCTAAATCCATACCATTGGGTGTTCATTACTCAGAGTTGTACACATCCCTGAGGCTCAGAATCAACACTGCTAATTAATCCAGGGTCTCGATCCTACACTGTACTAATAACCAAGATCAGCAAATTAAAATATATCCTGAGAGCAATGCCAACAGCCCTGTTCTGGGCTTTCCCAACTCCAGATTGAATGGTCTCATTCCAGGAAGAAAGAAGGAAGGTGTCAGTGTTGCTTCTCCAGGCTAGCTGATCACAGAAGCAGCATGAATTGATGCCAGCCTCTTTACAAGAGGAAGTTGACCATGGCAATATTCTGAGGATCAGAGAAGCATGGTTTTAGTGTGTGTTTCTATATAAAGTACTTTACCTGCAGGAAATGCTTCACCAAAGTTAAACAGAGTTAGCAACAGGGCTAGGAATGGGATAGCTGATAGATCAAGAACATTAAACCAGCCATTAAAAACCAGTTACAGTATTAAGGGAGACCACGGAACATTGTTTCATATTTAGAGTAATTCCTACATTTCTTCAGGCACTTGCCCAAGTGAGAAAGCACAACCCCTGCCCCCAGGACAAATAAAGTATAAGATAAAACCAAACAATATGAACTTCTCCAATCTAAGCAGAAAAATATTTAGTAATGAGTATAACAGTAGCACACATTTGCAACTGGGGAAACTAAAAACACAATGAGGTTAAGTGTCTTGCTCATGAGCACAAAGCAAGAGGTACCAGCCACAGGACTGCAAGCCAGATCTTGTGCTTCTTAGTTCCACAATTCAATCATTACACTGTAACACTTCTTGCAATAGAGAAATTGTGGATTGGCTTCCAAATTTCTACCAATCACTTCAGTTCTCTGTTTGCCCCTGAATGCTTCAAAGACCAACTTAAATGAAACATAAGTAAATTTGAGGAAAAGTACTGGGACGTGGTGTGCAGAGTCTTCATTTATTCACTCTAATTTAAGGTTCCACGTGCCAGTAATACATTTTAACATTTTTAGAAGGTCTCTTTCTATAAGTCTATAATATAGAACTAAACTATTTTGTATATAAAGTAAATACGATTTTTTTAATGTTTAAGAAGCATCATTTTAAAATTAAATTAAAATACAGAGAGTCCCCCGGACTGGTGGCCAGGACCCAGGCAGTGTGAGTGCCACTGAAAATCAGCTTGCATGCCGCCTTCGGCACACGTGCCATAGGTTGCCTTCCCCTGAGTTGGCTAATTTAAAACAGATATGTTAGTAATGTCATTCATTATATTTACTTATGCCTTGTGTAGTGATTACACACACACACACACACAGATAAATACTCAGAGCACATCCAGCAGAATTGTGCTCCCTTAGCACACTGCCAGATCACTGGCTCACTAATGACTCAGAGGAAAGACTTTCACTGACTCCCTCATCATCACCTTTTGCTGCAGCTCCTGTGTTTTAGCTGGAGAGATCGCCATTTATGAGCATTAGCAGCATTGCCAATTCTCCTTGTTATCATGAGTCTCATGACATTTGGGAGCCCCAGCAAAATCCCAGCTGCTGCTGCTTTCCTTACTTTTTTTCCCCCCTATTCCTCATGGATATGGATAAAGCTTCAAAACAAGAACACTAAAGACTCAAAATCTATATGGTAAACAAACTCCCCTCCCCCCCCCCATGTACCTAAAACAATCTCGTGATTTGGGGGGCCTAAAATCAAGATTTTTGAACGCTTGGGATTAGCAATAGTGTAGCAGTCACAGAGGAGCCAGCTAAGATTGTAGAAAAGAATTTGATCTCATGCTTCAGGGTGAAAGCTGATTTTTTGTCAGTGAGTTCAGGCAGAGTTGGTTTGTTTGTTTTTAACCTTCATAGACAGCACTGCACAACTGGACAAGTGCATATGGAGATTTTTTGTCTGCCGCCGAAGCATCAGATACTGGTTACTGCCAGAGGTGGAAGACCACAGCTGGACAGTGATCAGAGCTGTTGTGACAGACTTTACGTTCCCTGTGTATTACAGTGACCTACTATGAGAACTGCTTTTAATGAAAGTAATTGATACACCTACAGGATGAAAATGGTGCCCTTTTGTACAGGTGGGAATCCCTGTCATAGCAGCAAATGCCATGCACTTCTCTCTACTCTCCGGGGAGGGCTGGGGGTTAATGCATTTTAGTTGTTTTATTGTAGCGGGATGTTCGCTAGGCTATTGAGGGAGACCAGTAATAAAGTTCAAGGAGACCAATGAGGCTCAAAACAAAACGTGTTTATTCGGCCGAGGTGGCAGCCGCCCAAAAGCGTGAAGAAACTGCCACACCAACCACGCTTAACTTACAGTTTTATAGTCTTGGTTAACTACGCAGTTTCTATATGTGTTACATGATTGGCTATCCCATATTGCTAGGCAGATTTAGACTACTCACGTGGAGCAGGCACGTGGTAGGAACAGCGTGATTGGACAGAATTTCGCGCCCTTTTTGCAGGATTGTTGCATTGCTTGTGCACAGAACATGCAATAGCAGCATATTACTTTGATGAGGTAGTGATTGTACAAATGTGCAAAAACCAACTGTTACATGATTGATTCAAAACATTTTCATAACCTTATTAAAATAAACATTAAACAATTTATAATAACTATAACTATCTATTATTTTCCTTAATGGAGATCTTATATTTTGATCTTTACATATCTGCATCAACATTTATCATTATTTGCTTTCTATAACCCTCACATTCCCTCCTTTTTCTTGTTGCTAGTTATTGCAAACTAGCAACACTCTAAACATTATTATTACTAGTTATTGATGAATTTTAAACATTAACATTATTCTTTTGGATCATAACAGATTACAGAATCTAAACTACTTTTCAGACATACAAAATATATATATAACATCATGATAAGATTGAACAGGAGAACTTATTATAAACAAAAATATCAAAAATAGTATACTTTACACACTTTAAACAAACCCACCTCTGCCCCTTTCCCTGAGAAACATTACAATAATATTTGGGGCAACAGGTGAATAGGATTTTCTAAGGAATACATTATAACAAATGTTCATACAGTAGTGCAGGTTTTCAGAGTGGTGCTTGGTCACCTGACTCACAAGAGGTAGGTTGAACATCTTGCTGGATAGGTGGCTGGGCTGGTTTGCGGAAGACGATTTGCAGAGGGTTGGAGCTTTTCACAGAGACCTGCCAGTCGGGTGGAGGTGATGTGTGATCAGACTTGACACGGGTATAATGGATCCATGGCTTAACACCGGCTAATTTAACAGCAGTGGGAGTGGTAAGGAGAACAGTATAGGGGCCCTTCCACTTAGGTCCCAAGGGGTTAGTTTTCCAGTCCTTGAGCCATACAGAATCTCCTGGGGAGAAAGGGTGCAGAGCAGTGACAGGGAAGGGGAACTTGAGCTCACTAACGTAGGTGGATAATTGAGTTAACACTTTGCTCAGGAGCTGAACTTCTCTGATAAGATCTTGTTTTCCCAAAAGGTAAGTATCCCCTTTCAAGTGACGGACCCCTAGCGGTGGTCGGCCAAACACTAGCTCATAGGGTGAGAGCTTTAAGGATCGTGTGGGAGTGCATCGAACTCTGAGCAATACCATGGGCAAGGCTACAGTCCATGATAGGTCAGTCTCCTGACAAATTTTACCTAGGGCATCTTTTAGAGTCCTATTCATTCTTTCAACCTTTCCTGACGCCTGTGGATGATATGCACAATGGAGTTTCCAGGTGATGCCTAGGAGTACTGACAAAGAGCGGATGACTCTGTGAACGAAAGCGGGACCATTGTCACTTCCAATGTGTAATGGGAGTCCAAATCGGGGGATTACATCTCGGAGCAGGGCCTTAGTAACCTGCTCAGCTTTTTCATTAGTGGTAGGCCATGCCTCAACCCAGCCGGAATATGTGCAAACCGCTACAAGCAGGTACTTGAATTTCCCAGACTTTGGCATTTCGGTGAAGTCCACAACTAGTGATTCCATTGGACTATATCCTATATGCTGGACTCCAGGTGGTCGAAGAGGTCCTACACGAGGATTGTGTTTTGCACAGATTTGACAGCGTAGGGCAGCACGTCTGGTGAGTGAATGTAGACCATTTATGTACAGTTCACGGTCTAGGAGTTCAGTTAGACTAGTGCTACCTAAATGGGTCTGTTGATGTAATTCCTGGATCAATTCCCAAGCTACCACTGCGGGCAGGAAGATTTTATTATTTGGCAAGACATATAAACCTGATTGCTTTACTCCTTTTTCCTGTTCAGCCCAAAGTTGTTCTTGTGCAGTGTAGTGTACTTCAGCAGGAATCATTTCAGCCACGTTGAGGTGCTGGATATGAATAGCTGGAGATTGCTGACGCGCTGCATTTCTTGCTTCTTCATCTGCCTGTCGGTTTCCTTTTGCGACAGGATCCTCACCATGTTGATGTCCTTTGCAGTGCATTACAGCAACTTGTTTGGGCATCCAAACAGCATCAAGAAGGGCCAGAATTTCATCTGCATGTTTTATTTTCTGTCCGTTTGACGTCAGAAGTCCTCTTTCCCTATATATTTTCTCCATGGGCATGGAGTGTTAGGAAGGCATATTTTGAATCAGTGTAGACATTGACCTTTTGCCCTGTTGCTAGCTCAAGTGCTCGACGGAGGGCGACCAGTTCAGCCTTCTGGGCAGAGGTGCCAGGAGGAAGTGCCTTTGCTTCACAGACAGTGCCTTGATCATTGACTATGGCATACCCTGCCAGACGTTGACCCTGATCAATGAAACTACTACCATCGGTGAAAAGGACAGAGTCAGGTGTGGCTAAAGGTGTATCCAGTAAGTCAGGTCGGCTAGAATAAACTTCTTCCATGACTTGAAGGCAATCATGTTTCTCAGTGGGATTTTCTTCTATAGGCAGTATAGTTGCAGGATTAAGGGTGGAACAGACAGAGATGATAACAGAAGGATTGTCTACTAGTATACTTTCATACTTGAGGAGTTTGGTGTTTGTCATCCAATGATGGCATTAGGGTGACCACAGCATGTGGGCACTTTAAGGAGATAGGTTGTCCTAGGGTGAGTTTACTTGCCTCTTCAGCAAGAAGGGCAGCTGCAGCTACGGCACGTAGGCAGGGTGGCCATCCTTGTATTACAGTGTCTAGTTGCTTAGAGAAGTATGCTACTGGTCGCGGCCAGCTACCGATGGTCTGGGTTAAGACACCAACTGCAATACCTTTTCTCTCTCCTACATACAGTGTGAAAGGTTTTTCCAAATCAGGGAGGCCTAATGCAGGGGCTGTCATCAAGGCAGACTTGATATCTTCAAACCCTTTTTGTTGTGTTTCTGTCCAAATAAAAGGATCTGCAGCCCCTCCTTTTGTGGCCTCATGAAGGGGTTTAGCTAGTGTAGCATAGTTAGGGATCCAAAGACGGCAGAAGCCAGCAGCTCCTAAAAACTCGCGCACTTGGCGTCTGTTTGTAGGGGTAGGAATGGCACAGACTGCCTCTTTTCTCTCAATGTCCAGCATGCGGATTCCTTTTGTGAGCTTAAATCCCAGATATTTTACCTCCTTTTGTACTAGCTGAGCCTTTTTCTTAGAAACCTTGTAACCTTTGAGATAGAGATGTTTTAAGAGATTAGCAGTAGCCTCTATGCATTCAGTGTAGGTACGAGTAGCTACTAGAAGGTCATCAGCATATTGGAGGATGTTCCAGCGGTTGCCTCCTTGTGTGAGAGGCACCAAGTCTTGGGCTAGGGCTTGTCCGAATAAGGAGGGTGAGTTACAGAATCCCTGTGGGAGACGTGCCCATGTCATATGAGTCTTTTGACCAGTATCAGGATGTTCCCATTGAAAAGCAAAAATAGGTTGACTGATGGGTGCAAGCCGGAGACAGAAGAAAGCGTCTTTAAGATCTAGCACTGAGAACCATTTGGCATTAGCCGGTACCAAACTGAGAAGAGTGTAGGGATTTGGTACTACTGGGTGTAATGGGATCACTCTTTTATTCACGGCCCGTAAGTCATGTACAGGTCGGAAGCTTTTATCAGGCTTCTCCACAGGTAGCAAGGGAGTATTCGAGGCTGACTGGCATTTGATGATAATACCAGTGTCTGACAATTTTTGTAAGTGTTCATGTATGCCAATTACTGCTTTTCGAGGTAGAGGATATTGGGGAATGGAGACAGGAGTTGCCATGGGTTTTAGATCAATGATTATGGGAGGGATGTCAACTGCCAGTCCAGGTGGATTATCTTCTGCCCATACACCTGGGATATTGAAAGCTTGCCAATCTTGTCTATTTTCCATGGAGGTGTAGAGTCGCCATTCTTCTTCTACGGGGAGTGCTAACATAAGATTTTGAGTTGGGGATGGTTTTTCTCCTAATTGCATTTTCATGTTTCCATCACTATCAAAGGTGAGAGTGGCTCTGAGTTTTGATAGCATATCTCTCCCAAGGAGGGGAATGGGACATTCAGGTATATAGAGAAGTTTGTGGGTAACAACGTGGCTTCCTAATTTACATGCTCTCTCTTGTAAATAGGGACAGGGTTTTATTTGTCCTGTTGCTCCAACGATAGTGGTTTGTTGTTGGCTCTCAGGAGCTACTTTAGTGTTAACCACAGACCTGGTAGCTCCTGTATCAATTAGAAAGTCTATGAACTGGCCTCCCACATTCATACAGACCATCGGCTCCCCGGGGCCAGTTGTAAATACTTCTGTCGGGATCCGAGGAACCGGTCTGGCCTAGTCTTGATTTCTTGCCCAATCTTCTATCACTGCCATACCAAAGGTATCTCCATCAAGTGCTTGAGCAGTTGCTGCTTTTGACCAGACAGGTGCCCCATATTCCTTTCTATTTCCCCTATTATGTGACCCTCCTCTTCCTTTCTCACTTTCTGAGGTATTTTCACTTTCTTTGTTAGGACACTCATTTTTCCAGTGGCCAACCTGGAAGCAATGGGCACACTGGGTGAATCCCAGTCGACCTCTTCCTCGCCCTCTTCCTCCACCGCGCTGGGCATTTCCTCTTCCTTTTCCATTGTAATTGTCTTGGAAGACTGCGGCAACCAACTGGGCTCTCTTTTTCACCTTTTCTTCCGCTTTCCTTTCCTCTTCACCTTCTCGGGCAGCATACACTCGAGCAGCTACTTCAAGAATGCGCCCCATATTCATGTGGACTAATCCCTGATCCTTCTGAAGCTTACGCCTGATGTCTGGTGCACATTGACTGATAAAACTGTTTTTCAAGGCTTGGGACCCTGGACTGTCTTCTGATTCATTGTCCATATCGTATGGGGACCATTTACGATACCCTTCTCTCAGTCTTTCTAGGAATGCTCCAGGTGTTTCTTCTCTATCTTGGAGCAAATCATGAATTTTCCGAAGGTTTACAACTCTAGGTGGTCCCCTTTTGAGAGCCCTAACAAGTAACCGATGGTATAAATCAAGGGCAGTTTTGCTATCTGGTGTGTTAGGGTCCCATCCTGGATCTCTAATTGTGGGAAATGTACTGTCCATAAAATCTAAGAGGCCATTAGGGTCTCTTGTTCCATACTCTATACGGGCTTCTTCCCTCCCTCGGCTTAGGACCAGGGTTCGTTCCTCTGGGCTAAGCAACATTTGGAGAAGTTGGCTGATGTCCATCCAAGAAGGATAGTGAGTCCCAATAATTCCTTCGACTAGGGTGGCAATAGCTGTGAGATCGTTTGTCCACGGTGCCTTTGAAGCTTTCCAATTAAGGAGATCACTACTAGTGAAGGGAACATGCTGATACACTCCCTGGACCCGATACTGTCCTGCGGGGTTGTCTGGGGGAGGGGGGATTAATTGATTAACTACCCGGAGAGGGAACTGACGAACTGGAGAAGTATCGCGGTCCCTACTCCGAAGGGCATAGGAATGTTCCTTTGTAATGTTTCTTTTCTCATCCTGATTAGAATCATGATCTTCGGGTTTTCTCTCAGGGGTTAGGAGTTGTTGAAGTTTTGCCACACTTTCTTCAAGTTGCTGTAAGCCTGACCGACCGGAGTCAGTTGGTGAATTTGAGACGGACATGCCTGCTACGCTTGGCGGCGGGGCTGTTGGCGGGACTGTTGGTGCTTGCGGTATAGGTATAGGCTCGAGCGGGGCGGCCGGGACTACGGGTAGCGGCATATAAGGGGGTGGGGCTTGTGGCTCATCGTCTGGGAGGCTTGGATAGATAGGTTTCGATTCCTCCTTGGTTCCCCTGGCCCCCCTCTGTGGACGTGTGCGAAGAACTAGGCACTTGGTGTATTTCTGTAACCAAGATGGATTCTCCTCTACTATATCAAACCATGCAGATATATAAGGGTACTGATCGGGGTGTTGGTGTCCCGTGTAATTGAGGACATCTCTAATAATATCCATGTCCAAAGTCCCTATGGCCGGCCACGTGGGCTGAATTGGAAATGTCGGCCAGTCTTTTTCACAAAATTTCCTTAATAATCCGGCCTTACGGCTGCCGGTGCGAATGTGCTTTTTGAATTCTCCAAAATGCTCTAACATGCAAGTTAGAGGTGTTTTGCGGTCTTCCTTGGATCCGCTTCCTCCCATTTTGCAGACTAGGTCTTGGGGCACCCTCACTAGCCTGACTTTACAGTTGTCTTTACTTCTCCTATTTACCTCCCCACCCAGATAGAGCAGATAAAACAGACACAATAGGGAAGATGGGTTCCCAACCGACTATAGAGGTTGGGGGAGTCGGTTGGTGGGAGGGTTGAGGTTTACTCTCAATCGCCACTAGCCTGAGTCACCGGACGTTCCAACGGCTGACAACAGGAACCGTAATGGCCATTCACTCAATCACACACACACAATCAGTCACTCCAACGAGAAGATCCCTCCCAGAGACCCTCTTATACTTGCCTCTCCGGAGACTGGCTGGAGTTTCCCTCCCTTTCCCCACGGTTGTTTTCAGAGCCTCTCCGTTGGTGCAAAAAGGCAATCTGGACGGCGAACCGGCCCACGAGCGGCCACCGGTCAAAACGGGGCCCCTCTCGATGCACCGCTTCTGTGCCGGCCCCCGAAACAGACTCACCCCTGCAAGTCCCCAACGGACTTATCCCTGAACCTGCTCCTGATCGTCCCTCGACATCCCGGACGAGCCCCCAGAAGATGTAGCGGGATGTTCGCTAGGCTATTGAGGGAGACCAGTAATAAAGTTCAAGGAGACCAATGAGGCTCAAAACAAAACGTGTTTATTCGGCCGAGGTGGCAGCCGCCCAAAAGCGTGAAGAAACTGCCACACCAACCACGCTTAACTTACAGTTTTATAGTCTTGGTTAACTACGCAGTTTCTATATGTGTTACATGATTGGCTATCCCATATTGCTAGGCAGATTTAGACTACTCACGTGGAGCAGGCACGTGGTAGGAACAGCGTGATTGGACAGAATTTCGCGCCCTTTTTGCAGGATTGTTGCATTGCTTGTGCACAGAACATGCAATAGCAGCATATTACTTTGATGAGGTAGTGATTGTACAAATGTGCAAAAACCAACTGTTACATGATTGATTCAAAACATTTTCATAACCTTATTAAAATAAACATTAAACAATTTATAATAACTATAACTATCTATTATTTTCCTTAATGGAGATCTTATATTTTGATCTTTACATATCTGCATCAACATTTATCATTATTTGCTTTCTATAACCCTCACATTATAACCAAAAAAGGAAGAACAAAGAACAAACAGTCCAGAAACATCAAGGGCTAAGTTCAGCCCATGCAGCAAATTCAATCTTTTATCAGATTTCCTCTTCCCTGATGCTAAACCTAACCAGCTGAACACAGAGGTAGCACAGGAGCCCTTGGATCACATCTGTTCATTCCAAGATTTGTCAATTACATGGGTTTTTTAACAACATTCATTTAAAACCAAACAGGACACTGGTGATGAAGTCCCATCCCTGTCAGCAGTTCAGATCTGTCTCGTGTCAATAGCAACCAAAGATTTTCACCAGCAGACAAAGGATGGCTTGTGAGCAGTGAGGTGGTGGCCTGGGTCCACTTCCTATTGGGCAGATTATTGCATCACAAAAGCTGGCATTATCGAGTGACCAGATATCCAAATTTTATAGGGACAGTCCCGATTTTTGGGTCTTTTCTTATATAGGCTCCTATTACCCCCCAACTGCTGTCCTGAATTTTCACACTTGCTGTCTGGTCACCCTAACCCCTGCAAACTTGCTGGCAGCCTTAGCAGAGGGGTCCAAAGATGATCACGCTTGGAGGTTGCATCTGTAGGTCTGGGTTTAATGGCAGGGCAGCATGGGACAAGCTAGCTCTAATCCTGTCTCTGTTGTACCAGACCCTGGCCCGGATTCCCAGTTAACCTTAAGGCCTTCCCGCAGCCCCCTTACACTAGCCCCCTTACACTACAAGGAGTTCTCTTGACAAGCCTCCCTGCTGAAGGGTTCTCCCTGGCTGGTGCAGAACTAGGATAAGGGCTGTCTGCGGCCCTGCTTTTAGCCCCCAGCAAAAGGGGTGTGCCAGGGGCCACACTACACTGTACTATGGCTATGGGAAGTATAGTAAATTACAGCAGCTTTGAGGCTGCTCTAACTAACACAGTGGCCAGGCAGGCCACTAGCTTCCCCAGAATACATGAAGCATAGAAGGGGATTTAAAGCACAATCAGAGGGACTGCGAATTGGAACCCTACTTCTTCAGGGCTCACAATCCAGCCGCTTTAGCTGTCACTTACATATTGCGTACGGAAGAAACAATCACAAATCTTTGTAGAATTCTATTAGCCACATGAACGATACTCCATCAAAAGAAATCACGCCAGATCTCTACAGAAAGAGAATAAGAGCAGACACAAACCCCACACCCATTTCATTCAAGAAAACAGACTATTATAATTTTAAAAAGCTAACTTTCTTGCTTGTTTTGCAGCCTTCCATCACAAGGGGAACTGATCAATGTGCCAAATGAAAGCCCTTTTTTTTTCCCTTCTTTTTTTTTTTGGCAACTCTCCTCTCAATGTATTTATCATTCCTCTTACACAGATGCTGCATATGGATTCACTCTTATTCCTCCTCCTCAATGCAGCTTAATGATGAGAGATTCAATTAAATTAATCCCACTAGAAGTCTCCTTCCGGGAAAACACACTGCCCCACACAACAAGCCAACACCAATGCAAACAGATTCACTCTTCTCAAATGGCACAGGAGAGTAGTTTTAATTATTTTGATGCCCTTAATTTAGGGAGACAAGGAGGACTTAGTAGCATCTGAGGACACCTTCCAAAGGCAGGGGAGCCAGGTCAATAGCATCTCATCTGTCAGGAAGTTGGTGTCCCAGAATGATCAGAGAGATGTGCAAGGGAGGAAAGAACCATCTATGGAGGCAGGCGAGCAAGGAAGAAGGAATGGAGGCCCTGCAAGCAAGAGATCCCAGTAGTGGCTGCAGGCATCAGCCCTGTAAACTGCCAGGATATGGAAATTTGAGCCAGAGGGGCAGTGTCCAGCCAGTTCTCCACAGGGAGGCTGCAGTACAACTGGATTGTAGCAACACTCTAAAGCTTCATCTGACACCATGTATCAAGGTGTAAAGGTGCTCCAGACCATAAGGGGCTCCTGGAAAGGGGAAGCTACAATGAGGGATGAGGGCTTTCCCTCCTTCCAGCTGGCAGAAGCTAGAAAGGTCTTGGGTGATTATTGCCCAGCAGTTTGAGTTATGTGTTCTGGTTCAAGTTTGTATTTTTGGAAAGAGAGCAAGCCCTGAAAAAAAAAGGATGAAAACAGTTCTGTAGCTGGGACTTTTACTTTCCCGGGCTGAGGAGTCTGTGCACCAGTTTGCACATCATTTTACGATGTGTCATTAAAAGGTTAATAGTGTTCCTTTGCTGTTGCTATTAACGTTTATATTCTGGCTGAAAAAGAAATTTGTTTCCTCACCCCCAAAATAAGGAATCCCACAAGGATCAGTCCTAGCTGTATGTTATATATTTTAATTAATGACCTTGATAATGTAGTGGAGAATATGCTTATAAATATATCCTTATAAAATCTTCAGATAACACCACGCTGGAAGGAGTTGCAAGTACTTTGGAGTACAGAATAAGAATTCAAAATGATCTTGACAAATTGGAGAGTTGATCTTAAATCCACAAGACTTACTATACTTGGGAAGGACAAATGAAATACACAACTTACAAAATGGGAAGCAACAGGCTAGGCAGTAGTACTGCTGGAAGGATCTGAAGGTTATAGTTGATCACAAATTCAATATATGAGTCAACAATGTCATACGGTTGAAAAAAGGCTAATACTGTTTTGGGATGTATTAACAGGGGTGTCCTATGTCAGACACGAGAGGTATTTGTCACAAACTATTTGGAACTGGCGAGGGCTCAGGTGGAGCACTTTGTCCAGGTTTGGGTGCCAGCCTTTAAGAAAGATTGGGACAAATTGGAGAGGGTCCAGAAAAGAACAACAAAAATGACAATAGGAACCTGACCTCTGAGGAAAGGTTAAAAAATGTGGGCAAGTTTAGTCTTGAGAAAAGACAACGGAGGGGCAATCCAATAACTCTTCAAATCTGTTAAGGGTCATTATAAAGAGCATGGTGATCAACTGTTCTTATCCTACCCAATGAAAGTATGATAAGAAATAATGGGCTTAACCTGCAGCCAGGGAGATTTAGGTTCGATATTCAGAAAAAATCTTTCTAGCTATAGGAGGTCGCTACATACTGGAACAGGCTTCCAAGAGAGTTTGTGGAACCCCCATCACTGGAGGTTTTTCACAGATCAGAAGACACCTGTTCAGGAATGGTCTAGGTTACTTGGTCCTGCCTCAGCACAGGGGGCTGGACTAGATGACCTCTTGAGGTCCCTTTCAGCCCTGCATTTCTATGATTCTGTGGTTCCCTAGATACTAGAAGTAAATAAAAATGTCCCAACTAGCTCCTGCTACTTCCTTTTGAGTGGCACCACTATGCGCCACAATGGTGCCCCAATCACATTTGGGTACTCCTGAAATACACACCAGGACATATCTCCTCATGCACAACCTACATTTTACTCCTGTGTTGTCAAAAGTGGCAGGGGAAAGCACTCAAGCATTTCTTAAACAAACAAGGACAACATGGATTTTTGCAGATGCAGACGATAACAAGTAGGTCAAAATTTGGTCTTTTCAAGCTTGGTTGTCACTTTAATTGCATAAGTGCCCTAGTGACAGCCAAATAAAAAAACATGGTTGAACTGAATATCAACCCTATTCGGAGAGTTGATGGTTTCTGTATAGCAATCAGAAAATATCCAGCTGCCACTAATCCAGAAGTGCCCAGGCCAAAGCAAGGGTTGAGGGAGAATTTCCAAAGCTCAGGAGAGCTTCCTAGCTGATCAGCAGTTGGACCTAGATTCTTGACCAGGAGATCTGTGTGACTCAATAGACTTTCTGCTCGGAGTTTGCTCCTAAAAGGTACTGCTCACCATTTCTTTGTACAACCCTGCCCAGCCCAGCCATGCGATTGGCAGGAACCTGGTAACCACCTTACATGCTACTGCTCTTTACCTCCTGGCATGGTGACCAGGCCCTTGCTCAAAGCAGAAAAAGGGTGTGGGGGAGAGGGTTTCATGATTTAAAAATTTATATACACACACTCCTCAAAACATAACATCTCCTTGCATTTTGCCCACTGATCTGCTCGACTCTTCAGCCCCAGGAAGAACGGAAGCTTCATTCTCACCTTCCCACCTACTCTTGTGAAGCTGTTACTATTTCTCTCCACTTTCTCTGCTACCAGGTCTGGTAATGTTAATAAGGGAAGCAGCGTGGCCTACTCAATAGGGCACTGGTTTGAGACTCAGGAAACCTGGGTTCCATTTGTGGCTGGTATTTGTGTGTTGGTATTGGGCAAATCATCTCCCCTGTGCCTCCGTTTTTCTGCATCTGGGAAACAGATAATAATACTTATATCTCCTTTGGCAAGCGCTTTGAGAACTCGGGGTGAAAAGTGCTAAGTAAGAGCTATCTGGTATTATTATATTAGTCTTATTAAAAGAAAAACAGTCTTAGCTCTGTCCTCTCTGCCTGCTCCTGTGAGTAACAGTAGTGCACCCACACTCCTGACAATTGAAGCTGACATTTAACCTCTATTATTCCTAAATTTCTCTCCATCCACCTACTCCCAAATATTATGCCAATAGGACCTATAAACATGGGTCATTCACCTCTTCCTAGCACACACAGAAAGCTACCGCTATATATGGCTGCTCCTAACGGACAGGTACTGTGCAATCGGTCCTGTGCAATCTGTGCTTCTTGTGGACCACACAGGCTACAAAAGGTGTCCGATTTCTCCTTGAGACTGAGACTCGCACAATTCTTCATCCATTTTCTCTGATATGCGCTTATCAAAGCCAAAGATACCAGAGGTTTCTGCTTCTGCTTTGGCAGCTCAGATCTGTTAATGCTTTTAGTCTGATTGCCAGCTCCACTGTGAGTTGACGGTAGACCTTGCAATACACTGTGCTATAGTTTCTCTCCAAAACAAATTCAGACCCAAAAAGTGAAATACACCTTAAACATTGAAAAGGTGATCCTGTACCATAGTGCATAGACTATGACTGGACCGGGTCTCCTGGACAATACAGCAAACTGTATAAAGGAGTTGCCCTCAGAAGCTTCACAGAAGACAGGGCTATTTCCCCAAGGGGAAACAACAACCCACCACCACCTACCCACTCCTCCATCCAGAAACCCCCCTCCCTGTCTCTGTAAAACTTTGACATTTAGGGGCATATCCTCCAACCAGAATCCCTAACAGAGAGGTTGGTATTGATATCCCAACTCTGAAATTGCTTCCTTCCTTCTCTCTGCATACAAGACAATGGTGTGAGGACAACATTTCCCATGCATACCCACCCACCCAGCTGTGACTCAGTGACTGAGCAGTGGGTGAGTTAAGAATCAAACATTCTTTCTAGCAACTGTGACTCATGAGCCAAGATTTCCTGCTGAAACAGAAGCAAATTTTCTCCGGTCATATTACATATCAAATTTCCATGAATACCAATATAGCTTTCCCTCTCTCCTACTACGCGCAGCCTTTACATTATTATCTAACAGGAGCAGAGAGAAACAATCCCATAGTTGGGACTCTCCTTCCAGAGAATATTGTAGTAGCCTCTCATACTAAGGATACCTCTTTGGGGGAGGGAATTCCAGCTATTAGAAAGAGACAGGTATTAGTAATGGGAAATTTGATCACTGGAAACAGATAGCAGGGTTTGCGATGGCTGGGAGAACCATATGGTAACTTGCCCAGTACTTTATTATAGTGGGGAGGGAACCCTGACAAGGCCAGAATAAGAATTAAAAATAAACACTGACAAATTAGAGAATTGGTCCAAAATCCACAAGATGAAATTCAATAAAAACAAATTTAAAGTACTTCATTTAGGAAGGAAAAAATCAAACATACAACTACAAAATGGAGAATAACTAGCTGGGTGGTAGTACTGAAGAAAAGGACATGGGAGGAGTAATAAGTCACAAATTAAATATGAGTCAACAGTATGATGCAATTGCAAAAAAGGGTGATATTCTGGGTATATTAACTGGAGTTTTGTATGTAAGACACTGGAGATAATTGTCCCACTCTATTCAGCTCTTGTGAGGCCTCAGCTGGGGTACTATTCTGGGTACCACACTTTAGGAGAGATGTGCACAAATTGCAGAGTCTGGAGGAGTGCAACAAAACTGATAAAAGGTTTAGAAAACCTGATCTGTGAGGGAAAGTTAAAAAACTGGACACATTTAGCCTTGAAAAAAGAAAACAGAGGAGATCTGATAACATCTTCAAATCTGTTAAGGGCCATTACAAATAGGACAGTGGTCAATTGTTCTCCATGTCCACTGAAGGTAGAGCAAGAAGTAATGGGCTTAATCTGCAGCCAGGAAGGTTTTGATTAGTTATTAGCAAAATCTTTCTAACTAGAAGTGTAGTTAAACTCTGGAATAGGCATCCAAGAGGTTGTGGGATCCTCATCATTGGAGGTTTTTAAGAATAGGACAAATACCTATCCAGAATGGCTTGGGTCCTGTCTCAGCAAAGTGGGCTGGACCAGATAACTTGAGGTCCCTTCCATCCCTACATTAATATGATTTAAGATAAGTGAAGGGAAATTAATGTTAACTGTAACAATTACAAATGGGCCATACCCATAACACTTGGACTTAGACCAAAAACTCCCCAAAATTGGAGCAGGGAATTCAAATATGGAGTTTTGGGACTAGCATGAAGTTCAGGTCTAGGCACCCAATGTTTTAGGGCATGTGGATATGTCTATAGTAGGTACTTAACTTGGAATATTGTTGTCCCTTCAGCATCAATAGTATGGTGGGCTCTGAGATCACATATTACTGGGGACACTTGTAACAGGATGCCTAGACTGCCTAATTTATACCATGTCTCTCTGCTAGTACATTAATAGGTCAAAACAAATCACAGAAAATTACAGCAGGGAAAGGCTCTGTTAGATCATAATCGCTATATCCATGGGGACAGGCAAAGCAGGACTGTACCCTTTAGTACGTGCTATACTCAGACACTTATACACATGTACGTTAATTATACCACCAGGGTCTAATCCTTTGTTTGGCTGGTCTTTCTTGGATACAAAGGCGAGCATTTGGCATAGTACTTCACTGACTGGGCCCACTTCTCTTCCCTCATCAGTGTTCCAAGTGTGTAACTCAATTACTTTCCTATGTGTTTGGCTAATCTAGATGAAAGATAGCATTCATTTGCATAATTGCCATCCTGCCCCTAGAGAACAGCTAGGTATATGCTCTGCAAGTTTCCCTGTGCTAAATACCCTAATTCTAGCCAACAGCACTCCAATCTTATGCATCTCTGGAACAGGTTTCCTCATTGACCCAAACCATGTGAAAGCTGAGACTATCAAAGAAAGCACTAAAATCACCTGACTCATCTCAAATGATGACCTAAATCCAAATTTAAACACAGATTTCCAAAGATGAAAAGTCAGTTGCATTACCCATTCTTCTAACCTAGTGTTCCTTGGGAGGATTCACTAAAGACAGCGATTCCACATATCGGTGTCTGATAACAGGAGTCTTAAGATCAGCATCTGTAAGATTTGTCAGCTATGGGCAGGTGAAGCACAGGCCTAAATTGAGTTTGAAAGGACACATTCCTTTGGAAGATGGCATTCTCTAGTTCATCCTCTCTAAATTTCCTCCTGATGGATTGAAACTATTGAGTGATGCAAAAACCACAAGATAAAACAGTCAGCAGGGGAAAAGCCTCAGAGCTAAAAGCTTCTTCTGGTTTAATATGCAAAGCTCAAGCACCTCAATCAAGAAACCAAAGCTAAATGTCATTTCCTCCCTTGGCACCATCACTCTGCTGCTAAAATAGAACAGGTTATGTCGAGTGGCTTGTCAAATTCCCAAGACCCTGGAGATCTAGTGTCTGTAGAGCCTGAATAAGGGGTGACAAAGAGGGAGTGTGGGGTGGCTTTTCATCTAGTATCTTACTGCCAGCACACAACTAGTTAACAAATAACTGCTGTGAGACAATCACTTTGCCTCAGTCAAAAGATGGGCTGTGTTCTGTCAGTTTCAATACTGTGCCAAAGCCAACGTACAGAAGAGGAGTGGCACCTGCACAGCAGTGCGTAGAAAGGAGGAAAGGGTTACAGAGAAGAACATGTTACTCCTATGTCTGCAGCCATACATCTGTTTTTGAAGCAATAAGCCTCACCCAGCAGCATGCAAGTCATGCAGTGAAAACTACAGTAACCTAGCTGCGTGTCTGGCCATAGCCCTATTCCTCATTCAGCTGCAATCAGAAATGTCAAACCAGGGGTTTAGCAATCTCCAGGTTTCACCTCGGTAAATCTAAAAATAGGCATAACAGAGGTACCTAAATAACAACAGTCTGTTTTCCAAAGATGTTGGACATCTGCTGTCCTCATTAACTTCAATGGGATTCCTGGGTGCTCAGCACTCTGAAAAACAGACCATTTGTAATTAGGTGCCTACATGTGGAGTTAAGATCCTAACTGAAGACCTTGGCCAATGTAGGAGTTGGCCTGGTGTATTTATGTAAAGCAATAGGAAAGTGTTACTGACACTGAGATTCTGATGTGTTACACATGGCACACGAATGATAAGAACCATTTCTGCTGCACCGCACCAGGTGAGGTGACTGGGCGCGTGCTTGCCATACGGTACCGCCTGAATGAATCATGTATAAAAGCCTTTGAGACTATTATCATGAAGTGTGTAAGGTATTTACACCAGTCACTTCTTTATTTAGAGACTGTATCTACGATATGAAGCTGAGAGCCTGACCGTCTCTTAATTATTGTCCTTTGTACAAGGATTGAGGGTAAACTCCAAAGCCCAGGACAAATTCCCACTCAAGTAATTACTATCTCTCTCTCTCATAATGTGTCATTTGTTGCATACTGCCAATACACTCAGCAGAGGGGATGCGATTGCTGCCTTATGCAGCTTAAACTCCGCTGTGAGGAACAGTGAGGGTTTCAAGGATGTTAAACATTTTAAGTTAGTATGTTAATGTCACAACATGAATAGTAATTTGGGTTCAGGGTTCTGATTTTGCTCACAATGCGCCACAAAAACAAGAAATCCTTTAAAATGTTTATTAAGCTCACATCTAATGTAAAGAAGGAGAAAACAGGCAAGCATTTAAAACTCGTCATTCTTCATTTTACAAGCTTCCTTATTCCCTCTCTCTTTGTATAAGAACATTTAAAGGGAAAACAACCCTGTGTCTTGAAAGTCTCCTACAAGTCAAATGTCCTTTCTGGGAAACAGCCATTCAGGGTGGAGCTTTGCAGCTCAGTTGTCTGATCCTGTTTCTTTAAGAGAAATACACATCAAGAGGAAGAGAAAAAGATGGGAAAATAAAGCTTCTGTCTCCAATGCTTGAACTATCCGTTTCCGGGATGGAGCATCACAGGCATAACACATGATACACAGCCCAGTTAGCCACTCCTGTACCCCAGCTTTACTTGCTTACTTCTGGAAACCTTTTGCTAGCTTGCACCTATTTTCCTCTTGCAGCATGAGAAAGGTATAACTTCTAGGGTGCCCAGCTGATCCCAGCAAAATTACATTTTGTCCCAGCTGGTTAAAGTGGATTCAGATTTGACCCCAGACCCAAAGGGAGGTAGCGAAGACAGAAGGACTGAGGGGAGGATGGAAATGAACACACAAGAGGGAACAGCTGGAATCTGAGGCTCACATCTCAGCAGTTGCTCAGGATGCAGCCACAGAGGTGGTAAGATCACCTAGATCCCTCTCCTCATCCAGTCAGAACTTCTTTCAGCATCAGGAAAACAGAGGCCCAATGGTGTGATGAGCCCCTTTGTGCGATAGTGATGATCAGGACAGTGATACCAAAGCCGGTTGAGGTGGCGATGGATGATGATGCTTCACACTCCTCAGAAAGTAAGGCCAAAATTTTCCAAAGTGACTTGTAATTTTGGGCAAATCCATTTTTGGGTACCCAACCTGAGAATGCTTGTAAGGCCCCTAATTTTCAGAAGACAAGTGAAAATGTCAATAGTCCCTCCCGAGGACACTCCCTTTCACCATCCGAAGAGTCCTCTCTCTTGCTATAACCACTCCATAACCTAACCAGAAGCCATGGAAATTCCCAGTCACTCTGTTAGTGGAAACAAACTGAGCCCACACCATTCCTTTGACTCCATTCTGTGCCGTCTTGAAGCAACAAGTTAACATGACAGCTAAAATGACATCTCCACCTTTTACCTACTTTGGACAAGTTAAGATTTAAACTGAGGAGTTTCAATACAACAGCTCTACACAAACAGTGCAGTTCAGCTACGCCATGCACCCACTAAACAGAAAATTCAGAGTTTGAAGGTTTTGGCCTCCATGAATTTCCTCCATAGCTTCAATTCCAGTAGGCTTCCTACTTTACTACCCCATACTATTATGTGTGTTAGCACAAAAACAGCTGGTTTTGTGATTAAGATCAGGACTGGAAGGGACTCAAGGGGTCATCTAGTCCAGGGGTTGTCAAGCTTTCTCTTTCTGTCCTCCTGCCTCCAATATGCTATGAAAACTCCAGGGCCCAGCGGAGGAAGAGGGTACACGGAAGAGGGACACTGGGAGGCTCCCCTATTGCTGTTCCCGGAGGACTCTGCCAGCCACGAAGCCGAGTCCCCCCAGCCTAGCGGCTCTTACCAGCTGCAGGAGCAAATGGGCTTGGAGCTGAGGAGCAGCTTCAATGCCAGGCACCAGCAGCAGGACACAAGGGAACCCTGTGGCAGAGCAGCAGCTGCTCTGTACTGCCTAGCTCCAGCTTCCAGCCTCCCACTTGGCCAGGGGGGCGGGACAGAAGGGGAGAGTGTGGAGTTGCCCCTGTACTGCCCTGCTCTTGCACTGCATTTTTTTTGGGGGGGGGGGGGGAACACCCACTATGCCCCCGCAAATTCCACCCATGGGCTCAGGGCTCCTTCCCCTGGGGGAGCGCCGGGGCTTGGGAGTCAGCCCTGCCACTCCCAGCTTCAGCCCCACGTAGGGCACTGGGGCTCAGACTATGGGTTTCAGCTGCGAGGCCCCACAGAGCTCCTGAAAGGGCTCGTGGATCTTTAGGGGGTCAAAGATCCACAGCTGAGAACCACTGATCTGGTCCAGTCCCCTTCACTCAAGGCAGGATTATGTAATAACTAGACCTTCATGTTTTCTAGACCTTTATCATTTTGGGGCTCAGGGCTTGGGTAGGCTCGGGTAGGGGATTAGGGTGCAGGAAAAGGTGAGGGGTGCTGGCTCCAGCCAGGAGGCGCTTACCTCAGGCGGCAGTGTAGCAGGCCTAAGGCAGGCACCTCCCCAGCAGCTCCCATTGGCCACAGTTCCTGGCCAATGGGAGTTGCAGAATCAGCATGCAGGGCAGCGCACAGAGACCCGCTGCCTCTGTCCCCCCAGGGGCCACAGAGATGTACCGGCCACTTCCAGAAGCGGCACAGAGCCAGGGCACATGGGGGCCTGCCTTAGCCCTGCTGTGCTGCCAGATTTTAGCGGCCTAAAATCTCCCAGTTTTGCTTCAGTAGGCTCTGGAAGATGAGTCCACTTCCGGGAGACTCCCAACAAAACCTGAAGGGTTGACAACCCTACTTTCCTGAAACTTGGCACCCAGAACTGGACACAGTACTCCAGTTTAGGCCTAATCAGCCCAGAGTAGAGCAGAAGACTTACATCTCATGTTGTGCTTACAACACTCCTGCTAATACATCCCAGAATTATGTTCACTTTTTTTTTTTTTTTTTGCAACAGCGTTACACTGTTCATATTTAGCTTGCGATCCACTATAACCCCCAGATTCCTTTCCACAGTACTCTTCCCTGGGCATCATTTCCCATTTTGTATGTGTGCAGCGGATTGTTCCTTCCTAAGTGGAATACTTTGCATTTGTCCTTATTGAATTTCATCCTACTTGCTTCAGACCATTTCTCCAGTTTGTCCAGATCATTTTGAGTTATAATCCGATCCTCCTAAGCTCTTTCAACCCTCCTAGCTTGGTGCTGTCCACAAATGTTATAAGTGTACTCTCTATACCATTATCTAAATCATTGATGAAGATATTGAACAGAACAAGACTCAGAACGGATCCCTGTGGGATCCACTAGATATGCCATTCCAGCTTGGCTGTGAACCAGTGATGTGCCTACCTTATAGTAGTTCCACAGGTCGTATTTCCCTATTGAGACCTAGGCCCTGCTTCCTGCATGACCTTGGCAGGTCATTCAACCTCTTTGTGCTTTAGTGCCTCCTCTGTGACATGTGGCTAATGATACTTTTCCACCTCACAAAGGTGCGGTGAAGAGAGATTAATTAATGATTGTGAAGGGCTCAAAAACTCCAGTGATAGAAGGTGTTAAATATTTCCTTTACTATGGCAGTATGCCTATGCTCAAAACAGCTGGGGTGGAATCCTTCCCCTTCATCCAGAAGCCGGAGAATATTGTCCCTGCAACGTGGTCTACAGCTACAACAGCCTACAAACTGTGGTGCTAATCCAGGGCTCCTGGTTAAGCATAAAGACTATTTACAGCAGTTTATTCATTCCCATAGTCTTGCATCATGTAGAGCAGGGTGAAAGTTCATACGTCAGGCTAGGTCCTCACCTGATGTAAACCTGCAATCATTCAGTGAAGTTAATGGAGCTACACTGATTTGAACCAACGGACAATTTGGCCTATTCACTCCTTTACTCTTTTCACAGTTATTGCAGCCACCATGAGAAAGTAATTTTACACTGAGGTCTGACATTTCTGGACTACGCACACGGACTCATTTTATAGTATCCCTGCCACTCCCTGTTCTTGATGGTGTCTCAAGGGCACTGGGCTGACACATAACTAAACATTCACCTCTGGAGATCTGACTAGCAATCTGATTTACAGGAAAACAAGCACTATAAAGCCCTCATCTCACTGCAGATGGCAGTCCCTGTCTAGAATGGGAAAAACAGGGGCAGCTGTAGGTCAGAACCAAGGTCTGTTGGTGGGACTGAGACAGCAACAGGTGCTGCAGATCAGGATTGAGCTACATTGGTGGTAATGTGTGTGGGAAACATGTATAAACCTACTCACATCATGCACTGCTTTAGCAGGGGTGAAACTGGAAATACTGGGGGGGAAAATAAAGGGAGTGGTCCTCTTTCAAGCACAGATGTGAGCCCAGCTAACCTATGCTCAAATCCCTCACTTTCACCAATAGAACAGATCTACCTACCCCTTGAAAATTATGTTTTGCATCTGTGGGCATAATGTTTAAAATGCCGGCACTTAAGACAAGATACTCAAGCAAGAAACCCCAACCATAAATATTTATTAATGTCTCTACAGTCGCTTGAAAATGAAAAGTGCCATGTATTTCTTTCATGTCTGCTCAAGTTAGCAAATCCCTCTTACTGGACTTCCAATTTTAATATTTATCTGGTTCCTAGCGGTCCCAGGTGGTTTGGGAACAGTAAGTAGCTGGCAAGATTCCAATAAATTCCACTACAGAGGCATGTAAAGTGGGCATTTTTGAACCTTTGTGCTAATCTAAGCATCCAAATATGGGATCTGGATATCCTAGCTACATTTCAATTATATTACTTTGCCATCATATCACCCTACTATGAAATAAGCACAGAAAGAAGTATAACAGAGCTAGAAAAACTTTTATATGCAGTGTTGTTGCAGCCATGTTGGTCCCAGGATATTAGTAAGATAAGGTGGGAGAGGTAATCTCTTTTGTTGGACCAACTCGCCAATAGAAGTTGGTCCAATAAAAGGGATTGCCTCACCCACCAGCCTCTGGATACTTCCACTGCATACATCCGACGAAGTGGGTATTAGCCCACGAAAGCTTATGTTTCAATATTTTTGTTAGTCTTTAAGGTGCCACAGGACTCTTTGTCTCTTCTGCAAATTCAGACTAACACGGCTACCTCTCTGATTCTTTACCGACCTTGTTTCTCTATTAGATAAAATATAAGACAGTCAGATTCAGGTGTTTCCCAGTGCACTGTGTTTCCTTTGTCTCATATCTTAGATCTCTGATGTTTTCTACACAGTCAGAGATGTGGCTCTAGGTGTTGTAACAGTAACTAGTTGTATTTTGGAGATGGCATTTTTATTTTATTTTTCTTTCCAAAAGAAAGGAGGTTGGAAAAATCAGGTTAACTAACACCCAAGCAGTTTGGGTGGAAAGTGAGACTTTGAAATTAAAATGTTTCGTGCTTAATCAGTCAATTTTATTTTTGCTTTTGTAATCAATTACATGTAATTATGGGAAGGGTGAGACATGTATCAACACCAGGTGCACAAAGAGGAGCTGAAAATCCAGTCTTGCAGTATGTGGAGTTGATTACATCCTGTGCATAGGAAATGTAAACCGCTACCCAAGCCCATTTCTGCACTCCCTCACAGGGGTAGTATGTCAATCTCTCTCACACACACACACACAGACACAGACACAGCACAGCTGTAAATGACAATAGAGACACAAGACAGAAGAATCAGGTGCAAAGACAAGGAAAGCTGGATTCCCTTTGAGTCAGTTCCATAAGGTTCCATTTCCTCACTGATACTGGCTTGGTCTACTCTTATAAGTTTTGTCGGCATAGCTAGGTCTACTAAGTGTGTGTGTGTGGAAGGGAATTCACACCTCTAACAGACAGTGCTATCCAGCAAAAGCCCTAGCTTAGACACGGTTATACAATCAAAAGAGCCCTTTTGTCAAAACAGCATATTTTGTTCAGGCAACTGGTATGCAGCCAACCCTTTCTAGCATATGCAATATCACAAAGCCAGAAAGGAATCTTTTGTCTCTCGCTTGAGCGTTCATGTGGGAGACACCCTCAGACACCATGTCTCATGTGGGAGACACCCTGAGATACCAGGTCTCATGTGGGAGACATTCCCCAGTGCCTTAGTCTCCCCTATGTTGAAGCTCCAGAAGTCCATATCACTTGTGGTCGTGTTCCCCTTCAATGGGGGAATCAACAGGTTGGACAGTGGCAAGACATAGGGAGATCAAGGTGTCAGAGGACAAAGAGGTGTTCTGTCTATGGCAGAGGCTTGTTCTTCATGAAGCACACAGTTCATGTACCAGTGTGGTCTACAGCAGGTATGGGCAAACTTCTTGGCCAGAGGGCCACATTAGGGTTGAAAATTTGTACGGAGGGCCGGGTAGGGAAGGCTGTGCCTCCCCGAACAGCCTGGTCCCTGCCCCCATCCGACCCCCTCCCACTTTCCACCCTGACTGCCCCCCTCAAAATCCCCAACCCGGCCAACCCCCACTGCTCCTTATCCCCTGACCCCCTGCTGCAGAGATCCCCTGCCCCTAACCACCCCCTGGAATCCCACCCTCTATCTAAGCCCCTCTGCTCCTTGTCCCCTGACCAACCCTTCCTGAGACCCCGCCACCCTAATTGCCACCCCCAGGACCCCACCCCTTACCAAACCCCCTCGGCTCCCTGTTCCCTATCCACCCTCCCCCACCCCCTGACAGATCCCCAGGACTCCCATGCCCTATCCAACTCCTCCCCCCCCCCCCCCCGCCGGTGCTTGCCCCCTGCTCCCTGTTCCCTGACTGCCCCGACTCCTATCCACACCCCTGCCCCCTGACAGACTCCCGGGACTCCCATGCCTATCCAGCCCATTCCCCGTCCCCTGACCACCACCCCCAGAACCTCCGCCCCGACCACCCCTGGGACAGTCTGCCCCTTATCCAACCCCCCAGCCCTGGCCTGGCCCCCTTACCATGCCACTCAGAGCAATGTGTCTGGCTCCACGCGGCCTGCATGGAGCGCTGCCTACGTGGTGCTCCGCGGGGGAGAGGGGGCAGCGGCGAAGGGGCTGGGGGGGGGGGGAGCCTCCCCGGCCCGGAGCTCAGGGGCCGGTTAGGATGGCCCCACGGACTGGATGTGGCCCACGGGCTGTAGTTTGCCTACCCCTGGTCAACAGCATGTGCAAAATTCCCCAGCACTTGCAAACTCTTTCCCTCAAACCTGGGCTCCACACAAACCAGGTCTGTATGGACACTGTAAAGAAATGCAGGTAGAAAGCAGATTTAACATGAATTTAGCTTTGGGGATTGTAATCAGATTAATTCCAATCTCTCCTTAATTTCACAATATCCTGATTCCCTGCCTAGCATTTCTGGGTATGTCTGCACAGCCTATGGCAACAAGCCTCCTGGCCTGGGTTGGCCAACTTGTGCTAGCAAGACTTGCGTAGCACTCTAAAAATAGCTGTATAAACAGCACTTTGAAGTTGTGGTGCTGGCTGGAGCTCAGGCTCTGAAGCCTAGGGAGGGGTCTCAGTCACTCCTGCAATGGCAGGATGGAGAATTCCGGTAAAGGGGGGAAGTGTAGAAGAGGAAAAGACACAGTGACCCACAATGATAAGGTGAGTGAAAGTCTTTAATCTCATCTGTGTACCTGGGCAGCTTCTGAGCATCAGACTGGAACGGGAATGTTAAGAGAGGTTATAATGCTCTTTAATTTTATAAGCACACCATTCGTCCAGCACTTTCACTATGAACGAACCGATACAAGAGGAATGAAGAGAGAGAGAAAAAGAAGACAGCCTGAAACGAGTGCCCCACCCTGCATGAATGGCTTCTCTTTGGGTCTGGAAGCACTCAAGTGATATGTTCTCCTATACAAATCTGCCATCCATCACAAGTGCTCTCTCTAAAAGGCAAATGCCACATACAGTTCAGAAGGTGAATTGTGGGGAGAGACACTGTTGAGCAGAATGTCACTGGTGTCTACATTTCCACTCCCCTCCCCCCAAAGCACTGAACCATGAGAGCAAACACCTCTAGCAAAAGGCATCAAAGACCCTGGTAGAACTCGCCTGCCAATTGCTCATATATGAATAGAAAAATAAGCTACACAAAGCATTCTCCCAACAATAAGTATCAAATTCACATGCCATCATAGATGCTGGAACAAGGGATGGTGGGGTGGGGCAGCAACCCGGCTTGAAGCGGTTTCCATCATATACAGGGTTTGCAATATGTTTCAATGGCTCTTAGCCCCCCCAGTATACATTGTTCCAGCACCCCTGCAAGCCACAAAACAAAAGAGAAATCTTACACATCTGGAATGCTTTGGCATCTAAGCATGATCTAAAGCACCCCCAAAGCTGGATTCTCTCCCTAAAGATAAGCATACAGGTGTACAACAACTGTTATACTCTACACTGGCAATCCCTGAGGCTTATTAGAGAATATTCCATGAGGTTAATGGCATTGAGTTTGGGTTTTTTTTCCCCATTCTCACCAGCCACTATATGTCTGGAAACAAGAAACTCCATTAAGGCAGCTCCCACACACGTACCCTCTTTGATCTTAGACTGTTCATCAGCCTTTGTGTAATATCCTGTTGTGGCTCCCAGTGCTTGGAGTCCCAGAAAAAGGGCCATTTGGCACCTGTAGCTTTAATGTTGTGTAGTAGGGAGAACAGGTGAAGCAGTTTAATATAAAAAGAAAGATCAAGAAAAAAAGACCACTATGTGCGCATGCAGTTAAGGATCAGGAAGACTGAACGTCCAAGTTGTGCACACAGCTATAATACACTTTCAGCAGGGAAGCAGACACCAATGCTCTATTCCTTGTGTTCAGATATTCCATGAAACAACACAAACACATATACACCATTTACAAAGGTTTCTCCCTCACCCCCAAGCCCTGGTGGCAAAACAGATGAAAGCCTTCCCTGCCCGCACAATTGCCCACACAAACACAGGTAGATGCATCGGGAGGGAGTGGTGGACTTTTTTTTCTCCCGGTACCTGCATTCGGTGACACTACAGCAGTAGCTGCCGCTCCGACGGCCGCTCCGACGGTCCGAGCGGAACTCATTTCTCGACTTCCTCAGGCTGAAGTACTCCGTGAGCTTCCCGAATGAAGACATGGCCCCAGCGGTGTCCGAGTGTGTGCACGCATACATCCGTGTGCCCTAGTCTGAACACATAGTCACACATGCTAGAGCCAGTGTGCGTTCACTACCCCGTGCATGTCACCTTTGGGGGAGGGACAAGGTGGGAGCACTAAGTCAGAGAAAAAGAGAGAGGACAAAACAGGAGCAGTTTAGAGAGGTCCACGGTTTGCTGCATGCTGACATTTTTCACATTTAAAAAGAAGAAATAAAGTCCACTGTGTATTTATCCAAAAGGCAAATACTGGCAGAGGGAGAGCTGCTGAGTTTTACTGCAGCTGCCACCGAACTGAATTAAGGAGGAAGAAAAAAATAATCCCCTCTGGAAAAAAATCCCTCGGTAGTGACGACATATATCTTACTGCTCTTGCTGTGAGCAGCAGCTCACCAGACACATGCTGCCACATCGGAAATAGAGGGATTTGGCCTCTAAAGATGCCCACAAGGTAAGTCGGAAGCATCCAAGATCTCAGTTTCATCTTTCCTTGAACAAGAGAAGTGGGGAGACACCGTCCAACTTAGTGGCCGATGATAATACACACACACACTCCAAAGAACCAGTGTGTCTAGAGGCATTTCCAAAAGGTCCATCACCATGATGTGATGGCACTGAAATAAACTCAACAAAGTATGTGGAAATGGGATCCCTGCTTATTGTTTTTATAGTTATTCAGAGTTTGGAAGCCTTTTCTTATGCAGAAACCGTCCTCTCCCTAAACAATAGATTTGAAATAAGTTGATTTTCTGTCTTGTCGCCAAATAGCTGAGCACACGGAAGTAGGAAAACTTCTCAAACAAGTCTGTTCCATTTAAAAGTCACCTGCAATAATTGGCCTCTGCACTGCAATTCTCCAACCCTTTCAGAATTTCAACTGCAGCAGCCAGTGATAAAGAACTAGGCAAACAAGCATGAAAATATCACTCCCAAATCTTCCCCTAGTCAACTGCATTTGTGTTAGCATCTTTAGTGCCCGATGCTAGCTTGGAGGTGGGGAGAGGATGCCAGTGAGACCTGTGAGAGACAGCGAGACTCACTTCAGCCCCAGTGAGCAACAACACATTAAGTCTGTGAAAATGTAGCCAAGAGAAAAAATATTTGTCAGAATATAAAAAAAGCAAATAATGTGCTTAGGATCTTGAAGAAAACAACAGTGACTCATGGCAAACCACCCAACTGCCTTCACATTCTTTTGATCTCTCGGCTGTGGATGCCATATTCAAAATAAAACATTAATTGCTGTTTTCTTGCCCACAGCTATCTGCTGCAAACAGAACCTACTTGCAAGAAAGGATGGGCATCCAGCACTGCAACCCTGCTGTGCATTTTTCTACTTCCCAATTCATCCTTCTGTTCTCCTTTTCCTTTTCACAAGGCTCTCGTTCACTCCTCTATCTGGATCAAACATCGGAAACAGCAGTTTACCACCAAAGGAGACACTGCGCCCCAAACACAGTACAGGTGCTGGGGGTGAGAGAATCTAAGACCTACCTGAGAACAGCTATACCATCGCTGTCACACTCCTATACAACAATCGGCTCACTTGCGATTCTTTAAAAGCAACTGTCCTCTCTGTGTTGGGGCTTGTCTGTATTTTAGCATCTCTGTTCCCTGCACCTTGACTCTGGGGAGCGAGATTATTCTAGCAAAAATAAAATAAATGATAGACCCTGCTTTCCCCTAAGCAAACCTGTGCACAAAGCAGAAATCACCAGCACAATCCCCCTGCCTGCCATCCGCTGGGCTGGCTGAGATGCCTGAACATTATTACAGCAGGAATGGGGGGGGGGGGGGAAATCAAGGGTGGGGAAGAAAGCAAGAGGCAAATAAATAAATAAATAAACAAACAAACAATCAACCCAAATGAATCCGATGTGCAGAAGGTACCTGCTGGCTCCTTTCAGCCAAGCAGCTTTGGGAGGGTCTGTTGTGGCAGCGGCAACAGCAGCTCCAGCTCCTCCGCAGTCTCTGAATGGATCTCTGTCCCTTTCTCTCTGGCTCCCAGTGACATGCCTCGCAGCAGGTGGAAAAACCTTCCCGATACCTTCTCGCTCCCATTAATATTGAATGAGCTCAGAGGGCAGGCTCAGGAATCTATTCACTTCTCAGGATTACAGCTGGGGAATCGATTCTCCCCAACGCACCCGCCAAAAACCAGCTCCACCTCTGCCCGGATGGTGCAGGAATTTTTTTTCAAGTCAGTTCACTTGCTGAGAGATGGATTGAGACAGAGCGTTTGTTATCTCTCTCACACACACAAGGAGCACTCTGTCTGCCCCTCTTATCAACTGCCAGATTACCATCCTCAATGAAATGTAATACTTCAAATAAATACAGTCCAGGAGAAATAGAATGAAATTGGAAAGAGGGGGGGTTGGAGGAGAGCAGCACAAAGGGGAACCAAAAAATAAAAGAGACAGACAGACATGGAAGGGAACAACTATTTTCTCTGCACGGAACATGAAAGCTGTAATATGCCTGCTCTTGCTAGGCAAACAGGGCTTGCGGGAAGTAGGCAGACCTTTGGAGGATTATGAGGACTGTTACCTGGTGCAGAAGAAATTATCTTCTATTGATGTAAAGGGCAAAGGGGGAGGGGATGAGTTTAAAACCACACACACATTCCCAGGCAGGCTCTGGAGAGGAAAGAGAGAGAGAAGACTATCGAGATGAGGTTAATTTGATGCTTTGAGACCCCGCTCATCCTCCACGCTCGCTGATGGGAGGGAGATGTGCAACACAGACCTCTCCGGGAAGCCTTGTTCAACTGTCTGCATTCCTCATCGGAATGGCTGCTGGGAGAAATGCTCCCCAAGCTCTCTCTCTAAGTGTCTGTGTGTGAGGCAGATGGGCACCCTCCTACATAATACCCTGCCCAAAGGAGGGATGGGGTCAACTTGGGATGTTTCAATGATCTGGGTTGAAATCACAGCAGGAAAAAAATGTCTGTGCCAACCCACTGGTCACACAATCTACTATCCCACAGGGGTTTCAAACTAACCGCACCCTCTTCTCAGACCAGCCTGGTCTGGGGGTCATGGCCCTGGGAGCCCAAAAGTATACAAAGGAGAGAAGGCGGGGAGAGAATTGCCTTGCACTGCTCTACAGCAAACCCATCCAGTTGATGCTCTGGGTGTCCCTATAGTAACCTCTCTTTGCCAGAAGCCGGGAGAGGATGACTGGACGGATCATTCAGTGATTGCTGGTTCTGTTGACTCCCTCTGAAGCACCTGGCACTAGCTACTGTCGGCAGACAGGGTACTGGGATGGATAGACCATTGGTCTGACCCACTATGACCGCTCTTATGCTCAGACTGACCCAAGCCCCGGCGTTCCCCTCAACAAGGGGTGGTGCAGTACAGTGAGGGGGGCACACAGCTGTCAACTCCCACATCAGGGATTTCAACTATGGCTGCAGCATCTGGCCAATCTGAAAGCCACCCCCTCCCGAATTTCAGCCCTGCCTGGGGGAAAATCCCCAACTGATTGGCTGCCTCCTCCACTTTCCTGCCTCCTAGCGACAAGCAGTCAATCAGAGCTGCTGCAGGAGGACAGGTAAAGCTCTCCCCTCCCACCCGCCCACCAATCAGGAGCCAACACCAATCTCACAGACAAGCCCAGAAGTTCAGAACAGCTCTACTCTGCCCCCTCCCACACACACACTTCCTGGGAGCAACGGTAGGGCTCCTCTGCTTTCCTCCTGTTCCCTTTCTTGCGGCACCCACCTGGGAAGGGGTGGAGGGGATGACAAGCCCCTGGAGCTGCTCCTCCAAGGCTGAAAGCAGGAGAAGAGCCTGCTGCAGCCCTCCGAGGCCTGGGAGAGGGGGTGACAGACCCCAGGAGTGCAGTGGGAGCAAAGGAGAGGCTGGGAGGGCAGTCTTGATGTAGGGGTTGAGGGGGAGCTCCTGCACCTTACTTTATGCATTTGAGAGGGTTGGGGCCACTAACAGCCACACATGGGGGAGAAGGGGGATATCAAAAATCCAGAGAGGCCAAAAATACATAATCGAAAAATAAAATCTTATGATTCTGGGTGTCTCACTCATTTTTGAACTGTTGGAGCTGGCAATACTGCACAAGGTAAATCCAATGCTACTAACCGCCTGGATTTTATCATGAATCGCACTGAGGAGCCCCAGCTCCTCGAATCAAGAATCTCAGCTTTCACTTACACAGAAAATAAGTTTCTAGTCCTTGTGGTTGCAGAACAACAACACTTGAAAATAGGAATCCTAAAGGGTCCAACAACAGAGATGGGAAGGGATAGCTCAGTGTTTGAGCATTGGCCTGCTAAACCCAGGGTTCTGAGCTCAGTCTTTGAGGGGGCCATTTAGGGATATGGGGCAAAAAAATCTGTTGGATGATTTAATTGGGGATTGGTCCTGCTTATAGCAGGGAGTTGGACTAGATGACCTCCTGAGTTCCCTTCCAACCCTGATATTCTATGATAAAGGAAACCAAATGTTTCTTATTTTAAAATCTCATGATTAGGGCCTGACCCTTGAGTCATACACTTTTAGAGCTCAAGACACTGAGCAGTATGTCCATATGTCTGCTACCTCCCAAGGCTGCATGGAGTAACTTCATCTCTAATTTTCTTCCAGAGATGCCTAGTAGGAACCAGAGTATGACACACACACCGAAACATAACCTCTACTACTCGTCAGCTAACCTGGGCCCCCTCATTAAGAAAATCCTGGTTGCGCCCCTGGGAAAGTTGTAGGTGCCAGGGAATAGAAGAGAATGGTAGAATACACAGTATGGAGACCCGAGCCATAGAACAAGCATATGAGGCTAGGGCAAAGGAAGAGGAGATGGTGGAATGGGAGAGAAGCGAATTACAACAGAGCTGGAAGACAGGAAAGAAAATGCAATGAGATAGCAGAAGGAAAGGTACAGAAAATCCTTTGGGTATGGCTATGCTTCAATTCAAGGTATGATCCTCAAAAATAAATATCCTTTAAAAAAATTATAAACCTTTTTGATCTTAAAGAAAGAGCCAGTCCAAGTTTTGAGCCATGTCATTTTCCCCTGTTCTAGAATCAGACAGGAAAGGTGCTCCTTGTTTGTCCTGACAATTTGAAATTGGAGTTTGCATCACCCATTGACAAATGTGGATTAATAATGTCAGTGCTACAAAAGTGAACAAATGGCTAGGAAAGGTATATCATTCTAAAAGGAGCTGCTCTTATTTCTATTTCTAATTACTTTATGTATATGCAGTGATTGTATTGGTAAGAAGTGGTAACAAAGAGTCCTGTGGCACCTTAAAGACTAACTATAAAGTTTTGAAGCATAAGCTTTCGTGGGCTAATACCCACTTCGTCGGACGAAGTGGGTATTAGCCCACAAAAGCTTATGCTTCAAAACTTTATAGTTAGTCTTTAAGGTGCCACAGGACTCTTTGTTACCACTGCTATTCCAGACTAACATGGCTACCTCTCTGATTATTGGTAAGAAGACATTTCTTTTTCACTAATTCAAAATTTTTGCACCTATTCTTGACTCTAGGCACATTCTACAAATTAAAATCCACAAAATGCTTGACAAACTGCCCATATTGTATGCAAAATACAGTGGCTTGATGTAACAATCACCCCCAAAACAGGCCATGCTACGTCCCGCAACCAGCCCACTCTCCAAATGTCCAAAAGAAAACCCAAGCTTTACAACATGCCCACAAGACTATCAAATTCGAGTTCTATGCTATCCAGAGGAGAGTGAATTCACTTCCAAAGCAGAGCACCCCAACCTGAAAAGACACTGCCAGCAGCCCCCTCTTATTTAAGCCAGGGGGCTGATAGCTCCAGCACCTCTATTGATCTCACATGAAGCAGCATCTCAGAGAAAGAGGTGGTTTCGTAGGTAAGCAGGTCCATGACAATTTAGGGCTTTGAAGGTTACAATAAACTCCACCAGCAACGTATTTACATCCAGCACAGACTACAGTGTACCAGCGTAATGTGATCTCTGCATGTGCACCACTTAATAAGCAAGCAGCATTTTCAGGTTGTTTCAAGCTGTAGCTTAATACAGAGCCCATTAGCGATCTCTTCTCAAGGCAGCAAAGGCATAGAATGGGTAATTATTTCCAGTAGCATTCAGAGGCCATTATCAGCATCTGATTGTGCAAGACAGTCCCTGCTCTGAGCAGTTTACAATCTGAGATATGGATAATGGTAGCAAGGATCTCATCCCTGGGAAAAGGTCTTTCCGCATTAGGCAGAACGGGGCACTCCTGGCCGTGACTGCCACCACAGCATCCAGAAGCAGTCCAGGATGTAATAAAACTCCTAAAAGTTACAAACCTGTTCAAATCTCTTTGGAGCAGAGACGTTGTGGGTTCCGTGTTTGTACAGCACTGAGCACAAAGGGGGCATGCTCCTAAGCAACACAGCGATACAAGTAACCATTAATAATAAATGGCACCTCCACTCCTTCACTGTGCTGGACATCACTTTTGCCTATGCTTCCAGCAAATTCCCCTCATCAACTCCCCCATTTTGTCTGGAGCACGTTACAGCCAGTCAGTCCTCCTCAGGTGACACTGGTCATCCAGAGTCACCCAGGATTTGCGCCGAGAGGTGCAGTAAAACAGAGCAGGCAGTCAGGGGACAAGGTGTGTGGGTGGTTGGATGGGTCAGGGATTCTGAGGGGGGCAGTCAGGAGGCAGGAAGTGGGATAGCACAGGGCCTGGCAGCTACTGCAGCATCCATATATCTATCTCAAATGGATGTAGCCATGAACATGGTTTGACGAGTCACAGCCTTCCTTACCCAGCCCTCCATACAGTTTTGCAACCCTGATGTACCTGCCTCCAGGATGGAGTTCACTAAAATTCACAGTAGGCTTTTTGATAAATAAGCCCATTGCTGAGCAGAGCAAGGCTGGCTCATCGTACCAGTGTTCATATTTGTAACCCAGGTTTCTGGAGTGCTAACACAACAGCATGGTGTGCTGCTGGCATCTCTTTCCATCCAAAACATAAACAGAAGCACCGCAGGCATACCTGTGGCCTCTCTAATCCTTATCACCTCTACGAAGTGCAGGCAGCATTTGACAAAATGCTTTGTGACAGCTTGGGTGGCCAGAGCTGACAGCAATGGTACAAAGTGCTTAGGGACAGTCCCGATTTTTTGGATCTTTTTCTTATAGAGATGCCTATAATCCCCCACCCCCATCCTGATTTTTCACATTTGCTGTCTGGTCATCCTAAAAATGCTCCCTTTCTTAACATTAAGTCGGGTTGGAGGAAACTCCTTCCCTGAGCTCCAAGCACTGCAGTCAGAGCCATCTCCAAAACACACTGCAGCGAGCTATGGGAATGAGGCAGTGCATTGAGGTTTCTGCCTTTACCACATCTCAGCAGAGGAAACCCTGTTGCTGCATCAAGCGACTGCCTCCTCTTTACAGTTCTTATGCACATGAAGCTCAATGAGGAAAGCAAGAAGCCATTTGTATATTTCCTTCCGGCTCTGTAAGCAGAATCCCTAACCAGATATCACAGCTCTAACCTATTGCTTCTACAACAGGTGAACAAGGTCTGCAGAAAACTGTTCGGCATTTACTTAAAGAAGCAAGTCCTATGGGGAAAAAAAGTAGAACAGAAGACTGTGAAACATAGAACATACAAACCATTCAACATTTCCTTTGATAAATCCAGGTTACAAACTGCCAGAAGCCTTGAATTTACAAGTATCAGGAAGTAGCCGTGTTAGTCCACAAAAACAAAAAGGTGCCATCAGACTCCTTGCTGTTTTTTTGAATTTACACACCAGCATAACAGCAAAATGCGGTCCATGTACTAACAGTGTAACTTCAGGCAACTCAATTTAGCTGACAATTACTCAAAAAGACGTCTCTTCTGTGAGAACCACATAAACACAAACCCACAGCCGAATCAGTTATGATAGATTAGATAGATAGATAGATAGATAGATAGATAGATAGATAGATAGATAGATAGATAGATAGATAGATAGATAGATAGATAGATAGATAGATAATAGTTCTGTGAGTACAACACTGGGGAAAATGCTTACCTGCTAGCAAGATGCCTTATTTGGCAAAGCTCAGTGGAATATCAGCATTGAAATAGCCAGGGCACGTGTGCATTGGCAGAGCTAGGATGGAAGCTTGCAAAAAGCATGCACTTTGCACTCCTATAACCAGTGCTGTCCAAACTTTCACTCATGAACATTGAAAATCACTCCAACCAAAGAAAATGAAAGTAGAAGTTAAAAAGTGCACGTGGGTTTTTTTGATGATGGGAAGCACTATGCGAGTGCTAAATATTAAGAGTTATAATAAAAAGTGTAGAGTAGTAGATGCACTATAATTTCAGTATCACCAGGCATTTCCACTTTAACTATCAGTTATATTTTACTGTGTATGAATTTCAGAGCTGGTAAATGGTATTACAACAGCCACATTAATTTGCTAATTTGCCTAGTGTCTCATTGACAAGTCGCTGGAACAGAATCCATGTAGTAAAATTAGTACTCTATAATTCCATCAGCAAACAGCAGCAAATCCTTCTGGAGCACAGTCCAAGTTATAGTTACAATGGTTCATTCTAACAGAAAGAGCACCGAACTGTACTGTTCAGAGCCACATCATTCCCTAGTAATTTGAGCCACTTTCCTGCACATGAAACACAAGCCGGACACCCTGAAGGAGAGTAAGATGTCTATCACAGCAACACCTTTAAAACACTGATCTCACCTTCCCGAATGCTACCCTCCACATTTGTTTTCTGTGGAGGGGTCAGCACCGCTCCCCATACCACATGCCTCCCCTGCACTTCCCAAAATACCTGCATAAGAGGGCACAGCTCCAGACCCACTGCTGCTCCGTGGTAAGAAGAGCCCAGTATGGCATGCATCCTTTGATACAAATGAATATTTATGGCCAAGACCAGTTCAAAATTCATTTCCGTGAAGAAGCATTCAGTGAGGGTGCAAAGCCATCATTTGACATAAAACAGAGGGAAAGGGAGACCGAGAGGGGAGTCAGTATTCACTGTGCTGAACAGCAGCTATGAGTAAATGGATCCAATCAGCATGGATGCCCCCAGCAATCCATCAGCGTTTAGTCCTTGCCAGAGTGGCAAAAGGAGACTACTTTCCTTCTCAATCCCAGGGATCAGAAGGAATGAGCTGCTGCTCTCCCTTGCCAGAAAGCTCTCACCATAACGTTATTTAATCTCCACTTGAAAGGGCTCTTCTGATCTGAAACTTTGTACAGTTGTTATCAAGTTACTCTGTGGATGATCACAGTCCAAAGCAGGTCTTCTTCCTTTCCCTCGAACAATGCACACACGGCTAATTCAGCCTTGCAAGGAAGAGAGAAGGTCAGCTTAAAAGCCAAATGAGTTAGTAGCAGCCAAAGTGATTCAATGTGGGGGAGGGCAGGAGAAATGAGAATGGCTTTGGTAACTAGAGAAGAAGGAAAGTTGGTCCCTTTAAAAATAGAGGGGATGATGAAATTAATAGCTCTCCAATCTTTGAACACTAAGCTCTTACAAGAAAAGAAGTTTGCACAATTAGGAAGTAATGAAGACTTTGTAAAGCAGCACTGACCAGATGAAAGGAAGGGGGAAAACTGAGCACATGAGCTAAATCCTGCTCATTACTTTACATGAGCAAGGCAACCAAGACTTGTCCCAAACTACACAAATCCAGTTGTACACCAGCATCGTTTGCTAGAGAAAATAGTTCATGGTACGGTAAGCAATGAACAATGGTTTCTGAGAATTATGGCAAATGGAGGATGTTCTGCACTGAAGGAGGAGCCAATGTGGTAAAAAGAAGTTAACAAAGGAAAGGAAAGTGATCCTGGCAATTACTATTCTACAGACTATCGACAGTCCCCAGAAAAATAACAGAGTCAGCATTGAGAAAGAAAGCTAAGCATCTAGAGAGTAACAGAACCATAAGCAATAAACTGGCTGGATTAATAAAGAATTACTTGTGCCCATCTTAATTTTTGATAGGCTTCCTCCTATTCTCAGGTCTCCAATCAGTTCCTCCCTGTCACTCAAAGGTAGATCCAAGATGGCTCTTCTGGTTAGGTTCTCTTCCTTCTGGATCAGGAAGTTGATTTCTCTATAATTTAGGAACTACATGTTACAGGTATCTGGGTAGCTATGTTGCCTACAAGTATTGTTTCCTGTGCTTACAAGTACCACCAAGGAATTTTTCATCCTCACTTCATCTGTTCCTGTCCCACACTCCTGTCCTTATGGTCTGCAGCAGATGGCTTCTATCATTTCCCCATCAGTTTCCATTCCTTGTACGTAATTCATAGGATTTCATCGCCACAATTCTTTATTACCCACTTGCACCTTCTTGAGGTTCAGCTCAGACATAGGTGCCGACTCCACAGGTTCTCTGGGGCTGGAGCACCCACGGGGAAAAATTGGTGGGTGAAGAGCATCCACCAGCAGCTCCCAGCACCGCCCCCCCCCCCCCAGCTCACCTCCACTCCACCTCCTGCGCACGCGACACTGAGGCTCCGCTTCTCCCACCCGCCCCTCTCCCACCTCTCAGGCTTGCCACATGAGTGGTGGTGGCACACTCAAGGGAGGAGGAGGTGGGGAGCAGTTCCTCTGCTCTCCCTCAGGTTACTTCCTACGGCCCTCCCCGCGCCCCGCCTTGCACAAGGCTGGGAGGGAGGGGGTAGGAGGGGAAACACAGCATGCCCAGGGGAGGAGGCGGGGCCGGTGATTTGGGAAAGGCATTGGAATTGGGATTTGGGGTAGGGGCGGAGTTGGGGTGGGGCCAGTGAGGGGGGGAGGGGTGCCAGCAACCACCAGTGCTGGCTAAAGTCGGCGCCTATGGGCTCAAACTAAAAGGGTTAGGTCAGGGATGGACAAACTTTTTGGCCAGAGGGCCACATGGGGGTTGTAAAATGGTATGGAGGGCCAAGTGCCAGTCACACCACTGCAAGGAAGGCTGTGCCTCCTCAAATAGCATGGCCCCTGCCCCTATCCACCCCCTCCCACTTCCCATCCTTCCCCCAAATCCCAGACCCATCCAACTCCCCCCCCCCCCGCTCCTTGTCCGCTGACCGCCGCCTGCAGAGACCCATCACTCCTAACCACCCCCTGTAACTCCACCCCCTATCTAAACCCATCTGCTCCTTGTCCCCTGACTGCCTCCTCTAGTGACCCCAACCACTCCCGGGACCCTACTAACTACCCAACCCCCCTGCTCCCTGTCCCCCGACTGCCCTGACCCATATCCACACCCCAGCCGCACACCACCTCCGAACACTACCCCACCCTGCTTCCCCTCCCCTGACCACCCTCCCACCGAGTTTCCGCCCCACCCAACTGCCCCCTAGTACTTCTTTCCCCTTATCCAATCCCCACTCCCCCCAGAGCCAGTCACACCGCTGCAATGCTCCCTGTCAGGAGCAGCGGGCCGAAGCACTAGTGGTGTGGCTGCAGGGATGGGGGACAGCGGGGGAGGGGCCGGGGCTCACCTCCCCAGCCGGGAGCTCAGGCAGGACGGACAGGACAGTTCCGTGGGCCATCCCTGAGTTAGGCTGACATTTGTATCCCCAGTTTGATGGGGATATGCTGGTGAAGTGAGATGCTGAACCCCACCCCCACCCCCGCTGGCATACATTAGGACTACAGCATTTAGACACTACATTGACTGGCACCTTAGAAATTCTATCCATTATATTACCATAATTTCGTTGACAATTCACCGTCCTTCTTTTAAAGGTTCCCTAAAGGGATCCCCTGAAGGGAGGGTGAAGTAGGTTGCTCTGTCCCTCTCCCTGATGGGTGTAGGGATTTACAGCCTTCTATTTGGAGGGGAAGGAGGACCTCTTAGGAACCTAAGAGAAGCAAATGGGGAAGACTGTGGCAGCATCTAGTTTCCAGCCCAAAGTGGAGAAGGACATCCTGGCTCTTCAAGCACAGGGCTTTGATATTTTTATTCTCTTATCATTATTGATCTCTCATTCTCTGAAACTGGCTGGTCAGCATCTCCCTGCCAGTTTATTTCTTGCCAAGTTCTTCCCTCACGTAAACATCAGCCCTTCTCCAGACCTAGCGGGAAAAGGGTGCAGAATTTGTAAGTTTCAGTCTGGGAATAAAAAGGGCAAAGCAGAGAGCCTGTGTGCTAGTTTAAACTGTTATGAAAAACCCCAAACACCTTGAAATACTGTATTTGTGCTTATAGGGCCATTGTCAGCTCATGCTCTAGCTCAGAGAGAAGTTACCAGATTGATGCAAAAGTTACCGTATTTTTCGCCCTATAAGACGCACTTTTTCTTCCCCAAAACGGGGGGGGGAAAGTTGGTGCGTCTTATAGGGCGAATGTGCGCCCCGGTTCCCCCCTCCCCGCCGCGGGCGGGCTGCCGAGGTTCCCCCCTCCCCGCCGCGGGCGGGCTGCCGGGAGCGTCCCGGTTCCCCCCTCCCCGCCGTGGGCGGGCTGCGGGAGGGGGGAACCGGGACGCTCCCGGCAGCCCGCCCGCGGCGGGGAGGGGGGAACCGGGACGCTCCCGGCAGCCCGCCCGCGCGGCGGGGACGGGGGAACCTCGGCAGCCCGCCCGCGCGGCGGGGACGGGAGAGCGAGGCGCTTTTTTTTTTTTTTTTTTTGGGTCCGGCTTTTTTATTAAAAAACGAGGGGGGCGTCTTATAGGCCGGAGCGTCCTATAAGACGAAAAATATGGTGTAGGGTGAGTTTCTCTGAACTGTGTTATGAAGGAGGTCCTCTGCCCAGTGGCAAATCATGCCCTTCTAGGGTGTCAAGTTCAGCAAAACTCAAACCTCTGAAAATCAGGAACTAAAAAGAGTTAAGGTACCCACCAACACCATCTTCACTGTGCCCCCTGGAGCTGGCAAACAACTGGGAGTTATCTGTATGCACTCACTGTGTTAGGTGTAGCTACATGGAATGGGTGGGGATTAGCTGGAGCAGTTTGGCAGAGCTGTGATTGTGATATGAGCAGATCTGAGAGGCATTTTCTTGATCTTCGTAAGAAATGGTTCTGCAGGACAGCGCCACCCCAGGTTTCTTATTAGAGTCTTGGTGGTGGGGGCACAGTCCTCTGTGCCTGAAACACACCATGGGGGGAGGAGGTAGTTTAAGTGCTGTTTGTTTACTAGTCTCTCAAGACTGGCTCACTTTCCAGTTTTATCTTCTTACCCCATTTTCTCAGCTTTCAGCCCCTTTATCCCTGTAGCGGGGGAGGGAGGGGGGGAGGCAGAGCTTTGAACAATCTATTTGCCCTTGATTGATCAGCCTTGAGCCAAGGTCTGGGCAACAGGGATATTCCACCAGCCAAGCTAATTACCAGAGGGAATGTACTGAAATGCCAGCTGAACTACCCAGAGCAGTTTCTTACTCTGTCTACATATTGACACTGTGGAATATTAAAAAGCTACAGTATGAACTAGTCAATAAACACCATTAACTGCTGGTCACAGAAGATCGCTCACAAATTGATTGATGTATTAATACCTTTCTAAGAACCATACAAATCAGAGACTAGGTCTCCTCTTTCCATCCCCCGACCACTGCATGGCTATTTGCTATAGTATATTAAGTGTTTGTGCCGTCCAATTTCAAATGACAAGTGCCAGTGCTTCCAACAGATCTTCAGGGAAATTATTCCATGGAGTTTCCAAGTGTTTCTCTTCAATTTACCTCTGCTTAATTTCCTCCCACTGATTCACGTAAGATCACATTTCACCCCTAAACAACTCCTCCCCCTTGGATTTTACTGCCTTGCTATGGTTCTAGTGATCATACCTCTTTCTTTCCTTTAACCAAGATATAGCCATATAGTTTTTTTGATCTTTCCACACAAATCAGTCCCTCCTGGCCCTTAATGGTTTTGTTCTTTTCTGAATTCCTTGCAACTAGTGGCTGCCAAGTGCAATCTCACCAGAGCCGTACTGAGGGACTATCACTTCCCCAGGCCATGAAGTGACATCTCCACATGCCTGGAGTCCAGACCAGAATTAAATTGCCTCTTTTTTTTTTTCTTACCATCACCAGATCGCATCAGGACATCTCTGGGACCATCAGTGAGCTTGCCACTTGCTTCTGGCATGCCCACAGTCTCATTACCTCCTGTGCATCCAGGAAGCCACAAAGCCCCTCCCAAATTGCTATGGCATACTGCCCTCACAGGATTGAAACTCACAACTCCCATGTTAGTGACAGGCATCGTCTTCTCAACACCATCAGTCCTGCCTTGCAGCTCTTCTGAATGCCTTCTCTGGCTCACCCACAGACACACATTTCTAATTTAAACAAGAACATGGGCAGCCCCATCGACCCACCTTTCCCTTCCCTTATTCCAGAAAGGGCATCATTTCCTCCACTTGTGCAGACACAGATCCTCCTTGCTCCCCCTTGTCACCACCACTGCATCCTTTGGATCACACACAATACATATTTCAGACTAGAAGAGACTGGAATGTACTAGCAGAATAGAGACCGACATTCTGCACAAATGTCTGTGTTCTGCCTCACCTGCTTCACAGCAAGTCTTTCCTGCTGGAGCCCCAATTCTTTATTTAGCCCATTACTTCATATCAAACAGTGTCAGTACAATTATCATGTAGCCAGTGGCAAGTGACTGACTCCACCACCGAGTTCTTCAGGATAAAAAAGGCAAGGGAAATGAACCAGTGCAGGAAATATGGAGCAGGTGAATAGAACCATAGAATATCCATGTTGGAAGAGAACTCAGGAGGTCATTTAGTCCAATCCCCTGCTTAAAGCAGGATCAATCCCCAACTAAGTCTTCCCAGCCAGGGCTTTGTCAAGCCTGACCTTAAAAACTTCTAAGGATGGAGATTCCACAACCTTCCTGAGTAACCCATTCCAGTGCAAAATAGCATATCCCAATACACATGCCAAGACAGTGTTGGTTTGCACCTCTACTCTAGCCAAACTAAGGGAGCAGACATAAGCCTCAGGCAGCCACCTGTACAGATTATTCCTGTCAAGAGCACAATTTAACACACCAGGAATGGCTGTCTCAGCAACAATGCTGTAGCACCCGTAGGAGCAAATCAGTCTCTGAATGTGAATACTACCTTCTAAATGGAGGGGAAGAAGTGCATGTCTGTGACGCAGTACAGCCTACCTGTCTGAGTACAGCCAAGCCTCTCTCTCCCTACAACACACGCACCCCGCCACACACAACCCCCCCCCCCCCCCCAAGCTCCCTAGTGACACAGCCAGATATCCTCAAAAAAGGGGACGATTTAGATATGAAGCCAATGGCATTGAAGCGGCAATGCTGTTCCCAGGTTTGGTACTCCAACACAATGAAGGCAGCTGTAAGAGTTCAAAAATGGAGGATTAGTAAATGGTCAAAAATCCCAACAGGCCGATAAAATATCTTCAATATGGTGATTCATCCCAGTGCACACAACGCCATGTGCAATGTATGTCCTCAGAACAGATCTCCAGTGGTGCCTAGGCCTTGGGCTCATTCTGGAGAGGGATGATTTCACATCTAGAAACCCAAAGCAAACAGTGTAAAAATAAGCCCCTTACATGTCAGAAACACTCCCATTGGGCTAGAAGCACTGGCATTTTGATGAAGCCTGTATCCCCAAGGAGCCAAGAAACCAGTGGGCTTCTGCTCTCCATGATCAGCAATGTTGCTATAAATTGAGAGGGTTAATTATTGCCTTGGGAACAGCACTGGCCTGCCTGGTGATGTGTGGCAATTTGTTAAAATGGCTACTCATGCACTTGAAGCTGGATCTTGAAGCACCCTCATTTATTATCCTCCCTTTGGACCCTGAGCTGGGCATCACCTTCAGTCAGGATTAGCACATTATAGCGGGGGGGGGGCGGTTGCTAGCAGGCCCTCACAGCGGCTCAGAAGGGAAGATATCCTAACACACCAGCTGGAGATCACATATACGTACCTCATCATTAGGGTGGTACCACATCACATTTGATACATCATAAATACTAACAGTGCTTTGCTACAGCCTTCTAGCAAGGTAAGAAATAAGTTCCCTAGGCATGTGGACAAAGCATCTTAAAAGCAGAAGCTTCCTCATCCACACTGACAATTTGGGAGCAGGAAGCAACAGAGCATAAAGTCCTTATGGCCACGGGTGGATTTACAACATTTTTGAGCACATGAGATCAGGTCTACACACACACACACACACACTTTCTTATTAGTGCTAAGAGAAACAGGCAAGATATGCCTTCTGGACTCTCCAACAGACCATGCGCAGCCCTACGGAATGAGAAACTGGCTATTCTGTTACATGCCTACTTCACCTCCGCTTGGACCACTGGAACTCACTCTAGCTGACACTTCTGAGAGCAGCCACAAAATACTGCAGCTCATGCAGCACCACCCCTCCTGGGCAGGGTAGAAAATCACAGGGACATCAAACCAGGCCTTCATGCTCTCTGCTGGCTCCCCATTTATTCCCAGGCCCAATTCAGTGTCCCATTATTTAACTAAGTTGTCACTGACCCAGGGCAGGGTTCTCCCAGAGCCTACTTCCCCATCCATGAGCCATCTCGAGAATTATATTCAGAGGTGTTGTGACTTTCAAGATCTAGCATGACGCAGTTGCGAACTGGAAACAGAGAGATCTCATAGGACACCCCTAGGCTATGGACTATCTGAGCAGAATTATTCAGAGGAAGTCTACGCCCAACTTGGGTGACCAGATGTCCTGATTTTATGGTCTTTCTTATATGGGGTAACCCTTCACCCAACCCCATCCCACTTTTTCACATTTGTTGTCTGGTCACCCTACGCCCAGCAGACAACAGGGCAAAATGCAAAGCACCTCTTGCATTGGTTCTCCAACAGTAAGCAGCTCAGAGAGAGCTATCCCTATTCATGTCTCTCAGGGTACTTCTTCACTGCAGAGCTAGCCAGATCTGGTTAACTCTTGGTGCCCCTGGAAGGGCACCTCTCTCCATTATGCACATGCAGGGCCGGCGACAGAAATTTGGGGGCCCCCTACTCTGATAGTTTGGGGGCCCCCCCAGCCCAGCCGGGCCCCCTCCAGCCCAGCCAACAGCGGCTGGGGGCCCCCCCAGCCCAGCCGGCCCCCCCAGCCCAGCCGGCGCTCCTCCCCCCCCCCCAGCTGACAGCTGGCCGTAGCTAGGAGCGAGAGCGGGAGCAGCGGGAGCTGCCCTTGCTGCTCCCTCCCTCCCTCCCCGGACTGAGCCGCTGCTGCCGGCCGGGCTCACTGCTCGGCCGGGGACACACGCTTGTCTGGGGGAGAGCCGCGCCGGATGACTACGGGTAGAGCTGTACTGGGGCCCCCCTAAAGTGCGGGGCCCGGTACAGCTCTACCCGTAGTACCCCCCTGTCGCTGGCCCTGTGCACATGCACACAAGAGCAGCAGCCTGAGGAGCAGAGTACAAGCGCCTCGCTTTTAGTTTCCTTTTGCTCTTTAATTATGGTGCCTATACACTATGGTAACGACCCCTTAAATACCAGAACAGAACAGAGTTAGATTAGACAAGACAGAATAAAGGCAAGGCCAGATTTTAATTAACAGAAGATGTCAAATCCCATCCAGCTTGCATCCAATGCCCAAATGTTTAAAACCTCAACTCCAGATCCCTCCTGACTGAAAGCGACTAATGATTCCCTGTGGTTTCTCTTGCAAGCTTCTGCTCTCTACAGAGACCTGCAAATTTACTCCACTTCTGACTTTGGGCAGGATTTAAAAGCCTCCCCACAGTAAAATCTGCCTGTTGATCTAGCAAGGATGGCTGTGGCCCTTTACAACAGCGCTGAAATGTCTGCTAACACACACTCACCAAAACCACAAAGCCTTCCACTCCCAGTGAAAAGAGCAAACTAATGTGAGAGATAAGATACATAGAGCTACAAGTTAAAGGCACACTCAGATATGGCTTGAACTGTAAAAACCTATTGTCAATCAAATGGGGTTTCTTCTTTTTAAAGCCTTCCCTTGCAGTCACTGTAACACTGCAACCTGATGCTACTGCAGCAGAGGCAAAACATGAAACTGACTAGAACAGGTTTGTAATTAAAGTGAGTCTGATTAACCAGCTTCTTTTCATGCATTTTAACCGCTGAAAACAAGGACCAGGCTAGTACCAGGTGACCCACCATCTCTCTGACAAACAGAAGCATGTGCCCGCTGCACCATTTGGCAGACCACAGACCAGGCTAGTCTATTTTCATTGTCCAAGCTGAGAAAAATGTAAAGAGCATGGCACAAGTAGGACTATTAAAAACTAAAAGCGTTCTCTCTTTTAATTAAGTTGTAATCTGAAGTTTCATAGGCACCAACTTCTAGTTTTCCCTGGGGCTGCTCTGCTCCCACTCTACCCTGAAGCCGCACCCACAATCCACCCCTTCTCCCAAGGCTTCTCCTCATTCTGCCTCTTCCCGCCCCCTTCCCCCCCCCCCCCCCCGCACTCCTGAGGCTCCGCCCTTGTTCCACCCCCTTCCAGTCTAGGCAAAAATCAAACTTTGAACTCCTGCCTGCCTCTCTAACCATCCCCAAGTAAGTCCCCTGCCCGCCCAGTGGCTGTGCAGACCCCAATCTATACCATTCCCAGAGCTCCCACTTAGGGAACCAGATGTGCATTGAAGAGCAGAACTTGGCCTAAAGGTAACTTGTTCAGGATGCCTTTTTTAGGTGTGTATTGGGGGGTAGGGTGCTGCTTGTAGTCATGATTGTTCCTTAAGCCATCATTGTGTAAGCTCTTCTCATAGTCCACCCACCGTACAATCCAGCAGCCTGTGCTATCCCTGTGTACAAGCTGCCCGATGATTAGGTAGAAATAGTGGCATGGCTCCTTTGGTTGCAACTCTTTCAACTGTGGTGGTGACAGTCTGCAGAGGTCTGTTGCCTTTTGATGGTAGCAGCTGATCTAATCCTGGCCATCATGAAACAATTGGGCATCTCTCACCCATGTTCTGACTAGGACTTTGTTGCAGGTGTACGTATGAGCTTGTTATTTGTACGACGGAAGGACTGAAAGGCCACAGTCAGGCAGCAGCACCCCACAGTGCTAAGTACTGTATAACCCCTGCCTCAAAAAGTTTCCAGCCTAAGTAACAACAGAACCCAACAAGGGGACCAAACAAAACTGGGGAGCTGGTGGGGAGGGAACTCCCCATACAACAGTACTTCAGCACAATGAACATGTCAGCCTGGATGGCTGCCTCATTAGCCATCCTCAGCTGGCATTGCTTTGGAGTCCTCTCAGCACAGGTGAATTTTATGAAGGAGGCTTAAGGCAGTGGTTCTCAAACTTGTGTACTGGTGACCCCTTTCACAGAGCAAGCCTCTGAGTGCAACACCACCCTCCCATCCCTACCCTTATAAATTAAAAACAGTTTTGAATATATTTAACACCATTATAAATGCAGGAAGCAAAGTGGGGCTTGGGGCGGAGCTTGCGACCCCCCCCCCCATGTAATAACCTTGTGATCCCCTGAGGGGTCCCAACAGCCAGTTGGAGAACCCCTGTCTTACAAGGAATAAGGTGGTACCACAGAAGCATGGGCAGGAAGAGTGGTAACAGTTATTGGACAGGCTGACGGGCAGGCTGGGAATGCTGGCAGAATAAAGACGTGGCCAATGGCATAATAAGTAAATGGAGCAGCCGAGCAGGATGGCGTCAGCTTAAGGGCCTTCGAGGTGAAGACAAGTAACTGAGGATCTCCCTCTTCAGTGTGTAGCAAACCTCTGGGCTCTTCTCCTTTCGACATAAAAGCTAAGCCTCCACAAGCAGGGATACAGTAGAAGACAATACCAAACACAACCTAGAATATCCATTAGGTCCCCTCATTTCACCTACTTAGCAGTCCAGACTAACAAAATAGGTGGCATCTTAAAACATGCTAGGTAACTCGTTTCAGTTAACATGTTTCCAAACACCACTTAGCACCTAATGTAGACAGGGTCTGACACATTAAGCCACATTAGCTTGTTATGGCCAACCCTAAAGAGAAGCTCATTTGCCTAGTCTAGATAGGGTCAGGCTGTCCCTCCTAGGAGTGTACAGAGTTGCCCTGAAAACGGACTGTGTATTGAAGAGCTGGGGAGAAACAGGAGACTGGGAATTGAGCACAAAGGGCCCTGTGCATTCCCTTTTTGTATTACTCCAGAAACTGAATACTATCTCACAAGGCACCCAGCCAAGTCACCATAATAATACACTGCGCTGAAAATACAAACAATAAGAAGGCTCTTTCATATAGCAGCCAAAGACATAATATGAGCCAATGACTGGAAGTGTGAGCCAACAAACAGAGAAAATAATTAACCACTGGGACAACTTACCCACTGTGGTGGTGGATTCTCCATTGTTTGGAGACTTGAAACCCAGCCTAGATGCCCTTCTAATAGAAACAGTTCAACCACAAGTTGTTGGGCTAGAGACAGGACTCACTGAATAGAATTCCATGGCCTGTGGTATGCAGGTCACGCTAGATGATCATAATGGATCCTTCTGGCTTTAAAATCCATAAAAAGTGATGAGTTACAAAGCAGAGAAATCAAGTGAGGCAAAACTGCCCTGCCTGAAAAGCATGTGAACCTTGTGCAATATCTGTGGAAGGACAGAAAGTACGTGCACATGTGAGAGTAGGCTGTGGTAAGCTTCCATTCCAAGCACTAGCTTCATGTCCCCAATTTACCTCTTCTACGGGTCACTGCCCCTGTAGACATTAAAGGCAACTGCCAACACAGTCAACAACTGCACTGCTGGTTGAGAATGAAAAATGAATGACGCTTTCCCACCAAATCACTTATCCTCTTGCAGAGAGGGACAACAGGATAGGAAAGGGGGAGGGGGGGAGAGACAAGACAAGATGTAATTCTGTATGTAGGACCATCCTCACACATAGCCATCAGTGCTAAGGACATAATCTAGATGAAAATAAAATCAACTAAACTGTTTGGGATTGACACAATGGGATAATACAATCTGTCCCCTTCCTCCCACAACACCACCGAATCCTGGTCTGCAACATCCCTGCTGTTCTAGCCCTAAGGCCTTCTAAAGCACCTCATCCCTCACCTGCAACCCCTCTACCACCACCCAATAATTGGTTCCTGCATCCCCATGCTTAAGAACATAAGAATGGCCGTACTGGGTCAGACCAAAGGTCCATCCAGCCCAGTATCTTGTCTACCAACTGGCCAATGCCAGGTGCCCCGGAGTGAGTGAACCTAAAAGGTAATGATCAAGTGATCTCTCTCCTACCGTCCATCACCCACCTCTGACAAACAGAGGCTAGGAACACCATTCCTTACCCATCCTGGCTAACAGCTATTAATGGACTTAACCTCAACCTTAACCTTATCTCCATCCTTTGATTCACCCTTATCATTCCAGTCCCAGGCCTCTCTGGAGCAAAGATCATCAGTCATAACAAACTGCAAAGTAAGTTTTGTAATATGGAGAAAATCCACTAAGGAGGTGGACAGGAAATTTAATTTCCTACACCATTTATTTCATTCCACATAGATCACGATTAATGAAACCCTAATATTATTGTTCTAAAAAAGGTACAATATGGACAACAAACTCCTTCCCTCCCTCCCCCCATACAGAGGACTTGATTTTATCATGCAGGATCAGAACAAAGCAGACTGCTACTAGCATGCCTCTTAGACCTAGAGGATTGTTTCTTGAATAGTTCCAGATACTCTAAAAGGGTAGATTCTCCAGTGTACCATTAGCGCCATCCAAAAGACCAATAGCAAGCACATGAAAATCTGAGCGTGCTCCCTCAATAGCTTACTGGATTAAAAATTTAATGCAATGTGTCCCTCTGGAAGAAATTACATAGGCTATTAGGAAAGATGTGCCCCTCGTCTGATGAAATCTAGCAATCATTTCAGTAATATATGCAAACTAAATAGACTCTGTAGATGAGAGGAAATCTGCTGTTGCTCATACTGAGCACTGTGAGACTACAGGAACCAATGGGTAAAGCTGCCAATGTAAAGCATGTAAGGACACAGTCCCTGCATTCAGTGCAGCTGCATGGACATGCTGCAAGTCAAATGTCATGCTGAATGCTTTGTGCGGGGAACCAGAAAGTGTTCTGTGATTCTGGCACCTACAGACGCACCAGCTGACAATTGTGGGGAGCACAAAGAGATCTCTGCTCTGACCTATCATAAATCACTCATGGGAGGCTGCAGAACTGTGCATTTTTAACACGTTCATGGTCTGTCAGTTTAAATGGAAGTTTTCGGCATTTGACGTGGAAGGCGCTTACGGTGGGGGAGAGCGGAGAGAAGAAACAGGAGGTTTTTCTGAGTCAACCCAGGTTCTTTCCTCTTTAGACATCACAAGAAGATATAAACACTTCGCAGGAAATACTGCACCCTCATATTTACCCCTGTGCAGTCCCAGTGTGTCTACACCTACATTTCTCAGACTGATCAGGAAGGGCCAACTCAAGACACTTTTAAATTTCCAGAAAGCATTGAGAATCAGGACAATCAGGCCCCTTAGACAGTCTTGCACTGGGCAGCTAGAATTACAAGTCACTGCTAATGATTCACAAGAAATAAACAAACCCCAGCTCCCTCTCCCAGAGCTAGGCTCACTGCAGGGCAGAAGCCGCTCAAACTTATTCTCAGCCATTAAAAGCAAAGAGATCTGATGACTACACACAGGAAGCATAGTTAAGAGAGGTTACTCCAACACTCTTCTTTCAAAGACGAGCATGCTTTCAGACTGGACTTTCAGCAAATCAAGCGTGTGCCTCCTGGAAGTCCCAATGGGCATGGCAGATAAAGACATAGCAGTATTTCTCCACTAGGTGATCCCTAAGACTCGAGATAAATATAGAGGAGGATTCAATGGCAGGGGAGGGTATACAGTTGGCAATAACAGACAAAAGGCTACTGCCTCACATATGCAACGTCTGACCTTCAGTGAATCTGAGGAGTCTCCCTGCCTCCACGTTATAAAGGAGAGCTGTTGCCCAGTCAACTGAACATAGGAGTCGGATGTTAAAAGATTTTCATTTGATAGCCAGCTCTGCCAGGGACTCCCTGTGTGACCTTGGCCACTTTGCTGCCCCATCTATGCCTTAGCAGTGACTCATGAGTAAAATGAGGCTGTGGATGTCATACTATCTTTGTAAAGCTCTTCGAGATAAGTGCAAAGAGTCCTAACACCATCAGTCTGATGAAGAGGAGGCACCCTCTCAACCCTAAAAATTCCTGGAACTCAGTGTTGAGGCAACCCGGTTACGTCCCATGAACCATGGAATAAAATACAGACAAAATCTGGATCATACTGACACCTGCAGCAGCCATGGAACTCAATGGATATAAGTGAAAATCAGGCCCAAAAGCTCTCTCTTTCAGGAGAGCAAACAAGTACAGGTTTGCCGGGAAAAGGCATAGATTGATACAAAACAGAAGCTGCTTCACTCATATACTGGACGAGTCAACAGCTCGTGTTAAAGTGCTATTACTTGTCAGCAATAACTAATTCAAGAGAGTGTGTTTTCTGTGATGTGGCAATGCCTCTTTCTAATTAAAATGGAGATGAAAATGGTGCTGTGGCAATCCCTCTTTCTGATGAAAATGGAGTTGCATTGCAGATGTTAGAAGCAAATGAACTGCCATTGACTCAGTTTAGATCACATTTTCAGAGATCATTCACCTTCACTGTGCCAATGGAAAATAAAAGACAGAAGGAAACAGACCCGCTGAAAGAATACACTTGGCAGAGCTGTGATTATTTGCAGGCTGTGCACTTATGTACAGCAAAATCCCATAAACCAGGAAATTTTGATAAATGGACTGTGTCCATGAGAGTCAGAGCTGGGATCTGTACATTACTCTGCTCAGATCACAGGTGCTTGTGGGGTGGACTCGACTCCTGAAGCGGGGTCCATAACTACCTTTTCACCATAACTACAGGCTGATGGCAAAGCTATCTACATATTTTGTTCCTGCTTTGTTTTTTATATTGTCTGTGAATTCAAACAGCAATAAATTTCTATTCATATGCAGACTTCTGTGCCAGTCAGGGTGCCTGGAATTACTTTCTGAAGCCACCTTCAGAACAAGATGCGAGTGTGGAAAAGCGACATTATTCTATGGGAGGAAATCTGAGCCACACACTCCTCCTCGCCTCCTGAATTTCTGGGCTGCCTGTTTCAGAGCCATCCTGCAGTGCCTGTCTCTCTCAAGCCTTTGATTTGGTACTTCTTCCACTTTGAAAGACTCTGAAGTTTCAGTACCATGTGCTGAAGTCACCACAGGGCACAATTTAAGGTGGATTTATACCATGTAAGGAAATTAAAGCTAAAACTCACGGTCGCTTTAATCAAGGATATGGAGTCCTGAGATTTCTGAACTCTGATGGGAAGAGTTGAAAAGGATGGAAAAAGGCAGATCTGCAAACTTCCAGCTAAGATGTCTTGGCACAGAGATACTGGCTTTTGTAATTCACACAGGAGAATCAGGCAGCCTTTACTTGCTTTGCACTGAGAGCTAGGTTCTCTCAGAATTGTAACCACCAGCCAGCTGGCCCTATCACCTCCAGTGTTTCAGGTTATGAATCTGTGAAGCTTCCCTTCAACAGCCAGACTGCTGAACTTTTCAACTTTTCTCAGGCCCAGCTTAGAGGACAACCCTTAACATAGATAGTGGGAGCATGAGGTTATAACCTCCCCCACACAATTCTAATGGTTTTCCATTTACACACCCCTTTAAAATCATCTGCAGTGGGTCCCTAAAGTGAGATATGTCCTGTGACTAAACCTTGCCTATCACTAATAAGTTTAACATTGCACACAAAGATGGACTACAAGCTATCAAAAACATTATTCCCGACACTGTCACGGCAAACCTGGTGGCTGAACTTTGTGACTTTGTCCTCACCCACAACTATTTCACATTTGGAGACAATATATACCTTCAAGTCAGCAGAACTGCTATGGGTACCTGCATGGCCCCACAGTATGCCAACATTTTTATGGCAGACTTTAGAACAACGCTTCCTTAATTCTTGTCCCCTAATGCCCCTACTCTACTTGCGGTATATTGATGACATCATCATCTGGACCCATGGAAAAGAAGCCCTTGAGGAATTCCACCATGATTTCAACAATTTCCATCCCACCATCACCCTCAGCCTGGACCAATCCACACAAGCGGTCCATTTCCTAGACACAACTGTGCTAATAAATAATGGGCACATACACACTACCCTATACCGGAAACCTACTGACCACTACACTTACCTACATGCCTCCAGCTTCCATCCAGAACACACCACTCGATCCATTGTCTACAGCCAAGCTCTAAGATACAACCACATTTGCTCCAGTCCCTCAGACAGAGACAAACACCTTCAAGATCTCTACCAAGCATTTTTAAAACTACAATACCCACCTGAGGAAGTGAAAAAACAGATTGACAGAGCAAGAAGAGTACCCAGAAGCCACCTACTACAGGACAGACCAAACAAAAACAACGGAACACCATTAGCCGTCACCTTCAGCCCCCAACTTAAGCCTCTCCAACGCATCATCAAAGACCTACAACCTATCCTGAAAGATGATCCCACACTCTCACAGATCTTGGGAGACAGACCAGTCCTCACTTACAAACAGCCCCCCAACCTGAAACAAATACTCACCAGCAATCGCACACCACACAACAAAAACACTAACCCAGGTACCTACCCTTGTAACAGGCCCAATGCCAACTCTGTCCTCATATCCATTCAACTGACACCATCATAGGACCTAATCACATCAGCCATACCATCAGAGGCTCATTCACCTGCACATCAACCAATGTGATATATGCCATTATGTGCATTGGCCAAACTGGCCAGTCTCTATGCAAAAGAATAAATGGACACAAATCTGACATCAGGAATCATAACATTCAAAAACCAGTAGGAGAACACTTCAATCTTCCTGGCCATTCCATTAAAGATTTGATAGTTTCAGTTTTGAAAACAGAAAAACTTCCAAAACAGACTCCAATGAGAAACTGAGGAACTGGAATTAATTTTCAAATTGGACACAATTAACCAGGGGCTTAACAGAACTTCAGATTGGTTTTCTCATTACAGTAATTGATTGCATTTCCTGAGTTAATTTCACTGACGACAGATCTCCATTTTAAAAGGTGTTTTTCTCTCCTAGTGATAACGGACCATCTACATTTAACAGCCCTCTTAGAATTGGTATGCAAATGTACAATTTTTTTTCTTTTTCTTTCTTTCTGTGTGTATAAATGCATTTTACTTCTGTTCCATTCTATGCACTGATGAAGTGAGCTATAGCTCACGAAAGCTTATGCTGAAATAAACTAGTTAGTCTCTAAGGTGCTACAAGTATTCCTGGCTTTCTTTACGGATACAGACTAACACAGCTGCTATTCTTGAACCATTAATAAGTTTGTTTACTACTTAACTCCAGGTCTCTGCTAAAAGCCAGTATTACGAACTGTACCAACAAAACTCCCATCTGCTATGGGCTGGATATGGAAAGCATCAGGTGTCTCGTAACCCCTATATAAAAGCTATTATCTGTCTCTATGGATCAGGGTGATAGATGCTGACAGATTTTAACCGTAGAATGCATTAAATTGCATAATCTTTAGTGACTTAATTAAAAATTGCTGCTGCAGTTTTCTCAGCACTGCTGCCAACACAACAGCTCCAGAGAAGGTAGAGGGTGGTAAAGAAAAGGCCAATCTGCCACTAGTGCAGCACTAACTAGGGAATAGAACATCAATATTGACACAGATCTAAGGCACTGGAGTTCAAGGAACATGTTCTCCTTTGCACTCGCAAGGGGATCCATTATTTTTTTAGCCAGAGAAAAGGGTAATTCCTGACAGGTGCAATGACAGCAGCCTGCACACAACAGCTCTGATTAAAAGGAATAAAAAATACTCCAGAAATTACAGCATGTCAGCATGTGTCTATCCAGAAGGAACAATGAAGAAACACTCAGCTCAGCACCTTGGTCAACACATCACAACCTCTGAAAGTCAACTAGTAGGGGAGACAACCAGATACCCTCCAACGCCTAAAGGAGAGATATAGGTATACTGCACGGCCCCCTCCTGTAATCTGATCACTGCAGACAGACCCCAGAGTTTGTACAGAGCCTCACTGAGTTCAGCAGGACTTAGTGCAGGCACAAGGGTCTGCCTCAGTGAATCAAACAGCAGGATTAGAGCCCCATTGAGCTAAGTAAATCAGCACTTCAGCAATGCCTGGCAGTAGCCGGGGCATGTAAGAAAGCTACTTCTTGGAGATCAGAAAGGGTAGGACAAAGTGAGAAGTGCCAAAAATCAGGGTGAGTTAGGTCTTGCAAAGGAAATTAAAACAAAGATTAAAAGGCTCTTTTAACCATTGTGGCAAAGCTTTGACCTTGTCCCTGTGGATCTCACACTTCCAGGCAGTTTGTGCTAGCCTCAGAGGCTCACTGTGATCCTCCCTTCTTTCTTTAGAGACCAGGTCACAGCCTATTGAGTCATTTTCATCATAAGCCAGTGATTAGTTAGGGGACGTAGAAAGGGAGGGAGTCCAGGGCCACCCTCTACTCTGGGCTCCAGCCCAGGGACCCTAACAGTATCAGCTAAGATGGCTGATCTTATAGCCACCAAACACAATACAATTCCCTGGGCTACTTCCCCACAGCAGTCCCCGCTTCTTCAAACTCCTCTTCACCTTTACCTCAGAGTCACCTTCCTTGCATATGTGTGTCTACCACTCAGTCTCACCAACAGCACAACCTCCTCTCACAGCTCCTGACATCCACACCCAACTGACTAACTGTGAGGTTTTTAAACTGGTTTCAGCCAGTCCCTGATTGGCTTCAGTGTCCCAATCAGGCTAGCTGTTTCTGCTCCTTTCTAGAAACTTCTTAATTGGCCCCAGGTGTCTTGATTAGCCTGGAGTAGCCTTTGTTTGGAGGGACCCGCTCATCCTGAGGCTGATATACCTCCCTTCCAGCACTCTCCTATACCCTTCTGGTCTGACTCCATCACACCATGTAAGTAAAATAAAAACAAGAAGAGAAGAAGTGGGGCTGAAATGCAGTGAGGATACAGTCAAGAGTAAGGATAATTTAGGTAATGGCCCATGAACTAAATTAATACTTTGCCTCACTTTTCAGCGTGGATAATTACATGGAACAGGAGAAAAAGAAGGATGGCTAATGGGAATGAATATATACCTGAGTTGGAAGCAAAACTCCAAGAGCTGAGTACATTCAAGTTAGGGAGACTAGATAACCTCCATCCCAGAATACTGAAGAACTGCACATGAGATTGCAAAATCCAGTCACAAAGATTTTTAATAATTCTATCAAATATACAGTACCTATATATGTGAAAGGGGGAAAAAAGTGAAATATGATCCAGGCAACTACAGACCTCTTGCTCAGACCTTAATAGCAAGTACAGCTGTCAGGGTTCCCTCCCCACTCTGAACTCTGGGGTATGGATGTGGGGATCCACACGAAAGACACCCTAAATTCATTTCTACCCAACTTAGGTTAAAAACTTCCTTGACTCCTTCAGGCCACTCAGTGCCATCTCCTCTCTGGGCTATAAACTGGCAAAACTTTATTTCTCTGGAATAAAAGGCCTGAGGTCCTGGCTGGGGAGGCTCTCCCATCCCGTCCCCCGCCTTCCCCTCTCCTCCAGAGCCATGCCGCCCCGTGGGCAGCACGCTGGGGAGCGGGGCCGTGCCCTCCTGCCTGAGCAGTAGGGTAAGGGAGTCGGGGGGTTGGATGGGGCAGAGGTGTGGGGGGTGGTAACAGGACAGGAAACAGTGGGGTTGGATAGGCATAGAAGTCCCGGGGTTCTGTCAGGGGCGGAGGGGTGAATAGGGTTTGGAGCAATCAGGGGACAGGGAACAAGGGGGATTGGGTAGGGGGTGGGGTATCTCAGGAGGGGGAAGTCAGAGGACAAGGAGCAGGGAGAATTAGATAGGGGGTGGGGTCCTGGGGGGGTGTTTGGGGCGGGGAATCCCTGGAGGAGGTGGTCAAGGGACAAGGAGCAGTGGGGGTTCAATGGATAGGGGATTCTGAGGGGGGCAGTCATGGGACAGGAAGTGGGAGGGGGTCAGATAGGGGGTGGGGCTAGGCTGTTTGGGGAGAAACAGCCTTCCCTACCCAGCCTTCCATACAATTTTGCAACCCCCATGTAGCCCTTGGGCCAAAATGTTTGCCCATCCCTGCTTTAGGCTTGAGATGGGGGATGCTATGAGATAGTTAACAGCTCACAGGCCCTCTTCAACTGTAAATGGCCCCTCCCACGATACTTCCATCTTATGGGCCTGGAGTACCTTCAAGACCATGACCTGGTCCCCTACTTTAAAGGAATGCTCTCAGGCATGTTTATCTCATTTGTCCTGGCCTTTTGCTCTTCCTGAACATCTTTTAGGTTTTCTCTAGCAAGAGTTAAAGAGTTTCGGAGGGTGTTTTGTAGGCTGTTTACAAAGTGCAGAATGTTAGTTCCCGGAGAAGGCTAAATCCCTCCCATTGCTGCTTCACCAACTTTAACGGCCCCTTAATCTTGCAGCCATACACAAGTTCAAATGGTGAAAAACCCAAAGTGGGATGTGGTACAGCCCTGTAGGCAAAAAGCAACTGCCTCAACACTAGGTCCCAATCATTGGTGTGCTCATTTATGTATCATGGCCCCCAGAGTTCCATTAAACTTCTCCACCAAGCCATTTGTTTATGGTGGTAAGGGGTGGCAACAAAGTATTTCACCCCATGAGCTTCCCAAAGGCTTTTATGGTCTGTGCAAGGAATTTAGTTCCCGAATCCATAAGGATGTTGGAGGGCCAAACTACCCTCGCAAAAATGTCTGTTAATGTCTGGCGCACACTTTTTAGCTCTGATGTTGCTTAGAGCTACTGCTTCCGGCCATCAGGTGGCAAAATCCATGAAAGTCAGTATATTCAGCTTTCCTCTGGGTTCGTTTTTGGGAAAGAACCCGTAATATTCTTTCCCAAATATTCACAGCTACTTGCTGAAATGGAACCTCAACTATGGAGAGTGGCTGGAGAGGGGCTTTGACCTGGACTTTGGGATTTCCTACTCTTTGGCACACCTCACAAGTCTGGACATAGGTAGAAATGTCCTTGCCCATTCCCTCCCAGTGGAAGGACTTCCCCAAACAGTCTTTGGTCCTGTTCACCCCAGCACAGCCACTAGGATGATCTTGGGCTAAGCTCAAGAGCTTTACCCGGCCCTTAGTTGGAACTACCAAGTGTCTCTGAGGATGCCAGTCTTCCTGGTGCCCATCAGAAAGAGTTTCCTTGTATAAAAGTTCTCTTTCTACAACAAACTGGGATCGATTAGAAGATCTGAGAGGCAATGGCTTGAATATCATAAAGAAAGATGTGGACGATCTTAAGGACTAGAGTCATAGACATGGGATGAAATTTAACAGTACAAAGTGCACTTCTGAACTAACAACCAGAATTTTGACTATATACTGCAGCTGGAAACAACAGAAGAGGAGAAAGACCTAGAGTATTTGTTATCCTGTGATTGAGAGAGCCACTAACATGATACAGCCTTGAAAGAGGCAAATGCAATCCTGGGAGGTCTCAAGCAAGGTATTTCCAATAGAGATAGGGAAGGATTAATGCCATTGTACAAGGCACTGGTAAGATCTCAACTGCAACTGTGTGGAACTCTGGTCACCATTTTCATGAAAGATGAATTCAAACCGGAACAGGTGCAGAGGAGAGCTACTAGCATGAGGAGGGGAATGGAGAGCCTGTCTTACAAGAGGACACTAAACTTGTTTAGCCTAGCAAAACAAAGACTGAGAGGGTATGTAATTACTGTCTATAAATATCTCACAGGGAAAATACTAGGGAGGGGAAAGAGCTCTTTAAGCTAAAGCCGGGTTTCTTAATCCATGGGTCATGATGCAAAATGGGGTTGCCAGAATGTGTCAAAGGGCCATGTGGGAGGCCCCAGGGGAAAAGGGAATCAAGTCCTGCCCACCGGGAGTTAAAGACCCTCATGGGGGTTGCAGAACCTGGGCTGAATTCACCCTGAAGCATTGAAAAAGGGAAATGTGATCCTAGGAGGGGAGGCTCTCAGCTGCAGTGTAGACATGCCATGAGAAACCCCACTGCTACCACCTGGCTACTGGCAAAGAGACACCCCGCCTATGACTTTTATTTGAACAAATCATTTCACAAACCAATCTATTGTTTTCCAAAGCAGAGAAGAGAGTGGCTGGCAACATTTATATTCACCGCGTGCCTCCCACTTTGGTCCCTTCGATTTCTTAACTGCAGCCTTTTGGTTTTCTTTTATATCCAGTTCTGTAATCCAGGGGGGCAGACAATGCAGGAAAGGGCATAATATCATTATACCTCACAGTCCTGGTGAGCAAATTTAGCTCCCTTGCTTTCCCTAGAACCAGTCAGGAGGCAGCACGCTCCCTCATCACTAAGCATCCCTAGGTCGAGGAGAGGAAATGGGATTTCCAAAACCACACAAGCTCTACTAAAGGGGAACAGGTATCAGGGACAATGAGCCATCCCCAAAAATCTCACAGCAGATGCTCTCCCTCTGATCTACCCATCTTGTGTATGTTTTTAAAAGCTCATACGTCTTCTCCCTGTGGAATGATCCATTTTAAAAAACAAAAATCACTGAAATGGTTATCAGACTAAATAAGAGGCAAATCAGAAAAGAAAGATGCCTTTCACGGAGCAAACAGCACTAAGAGTGTGTTGGGGCCCTGGAAGGTAAGTGACATTCAAGCATAAAAACCTACAGGAGGTGAGAATCAAGTTAAAAGGAAGCAGAGAACTGCCCAGCCATTTCCCTGAAGCCTTGTATTACCAAATTGTCTCCACAGGTAGAGTCCACATTTCATGGCAAAACCAGCAAGAAGCAGAATTGCTCTTGACGGCTGGGGAAGTCCCCTGAGCCAAGATAATAAGAGCTGGTGCCCTGGCAGCGTGTTCTCACGCCACAAAAGCCATGACAGGGTGGGACTGGCCAGCCAGCATGTGCAGCAGTCCGAGTCTTTTGTCAAACATAAAAATCCACCAATTTGTGGTAGTCAAATGTCTCAGATGGAAGGGGGAGGAAGGGAGATGGAGGGATAAGCCGAGCAGGCTTCTGTACTCACCCAGACAAACATGAGCCAGTAAGCTGTAGGCACATCCCCCCCACTTGTACTCCCCAGAGCCAAAAGCTGAATTCCGTCCCTACGGCTCACAAGACAAGAAGTAACAATAGTCACCATCAAGCTAGTCAAGGAATAGGGCCTCTGCCTGAAAGACAAGCCAGTCCACTTCAGGAGCCAAGCCCAACGTTGGGGAGAGAGGAGGCAGAGACAAGCATGGAGTGAGGGGAGTGTGTGCCAGGACTGCCCATCAGCTCTGGAGTGAGGGAGGCAGTTCTCCGAGTGGTGTGGACATCTCCAACCAGAGAAGTGCTGGTTCTCATCACTGCCTGTGTCAGAGACCAGGAACAGAAATCGTGCTGCAAAGCAGAGAGCTCGTTCTTTCCGCTCTCTCTCTTCAGTCATTACTGTTCAGGTTGGGAGAAATGATGAGGAGTGTCTAAGGTGCCACAAAGACTCCTAGTTGTTTTCACAGATACAGATTAACACGCCTACCATGCTGAAACAGGTTAGGAGAGTGCAGCAGCACCCTCTTGTGTTCACAGCTGTGTTCTAATACAAACACCAATGTCAAGAAAAAGGGCCACAGCCAAGGTACACACACAAACACACACTCTCCCTCCCCCACTACCCTGGTTTTCCCTCCTCTTCCCTATTCCACCTCTGTGATTCAGCACCCCTCTGCCATTCCATCTCCCCCCATCTCTTGCTATATCCCGCTCGCATTGAGTGATCTGTGCACACTGAGTGAGGCTGTACCACAACATCTGCTGCACAGCTCTGTCCACCCTCATGGTCGCTGATCCCACCTCCAGCAACAGAGGGAGAAAATGAGGGGTGGTATTTGAGTCACCTCTCCCCGTCCCCATCAACTATTAGAAATAAGCCATCAGCAGGAGAGCAGTGCACCTAAGATTTGCCAGCTCTGGATAAAAGCTGTAGCTGAAATATCCACGTCACCAGCACCTAAAAGGGGATAGAGCTCTGGTGATGCTTTGGGACCTTTCTACAGGATGGCTACAGAATATGACACTCAGATACCATAGTCATGAGCCTAGTATAAGAACCTTTGCTAAGAGTTCCCGTCAACTCCACGCTTCTGTCCCTAGGTGGTGTTCCTTCCTTTTGTCCACACATCGCCCTTTCTTCCCCAGCACGCTAGATGCTGTGTATAGGAAGGTCATGCCCACACTGAAGAGGCAACCCCTTGACTGACCATCATTGGCATCAATACCTAACCCAGTACTGGAGGGGATGTAATTAGCTAGAAGCATGTACTTGGTAGTAACAGACACAGCAGGCTGTGCAGTGAATGTACAGTAAAACCTCCATTTAACGGACTAATTCGGGCGAGGGGGTGTCCGTTAAATCAAAAAGTCATTTATTTAATAATTTTTTAAAAAATGAGCTGTCGGAGCAGCAGCCCGGCAGCCAGCCCGCCCGCTGCCTGGACCCGGGCGGCAGCTGGGAGCCGGCAGCCAGCCTGCCAGAAATGGATCAGAAATGCATCAGACTTGCTCAGAAATTTTGTCCGTTGCATCCGAAGTCCGTTAAATCGAGGGTTTACTGTACTTTAATTCGTGTCTTCTGGTCAGGAATTCTCTGAATACTTGCCCATTGGAAAGAGCTTCATTGTTTCATTAAACTCTTCCTCTGGGCTGAACCAAAGAGTGTCCCACTCCCTCAAGAACATGACTATAATATCTCCCTCTTTCTTCGGACAGGGCTTGCATCCACCCAGGAAACCAATCCTCCCAGGCAGTGCCTCTGGGGAAATGCTGAGGCACTACAATGATGAGTGCCTAGCATGGACCTGATTCCTCCATCACAGAATACAATCCATCACATCCATCCATTCCCAGTGATTTCGATGGAGCTATTCATCCTGAAGCAGAACAGGGTTCGACATATAAGGGGGTGATGAGTGGACAGAGGAAGATTGAATCCCTGTGAGAAGCCACCTATTTAGCTTTTAAAATCCAAGTGTCACCCCCAAACAGAAATGAAGCCAGACCACAGAATAAGATAAGACTCTTGAGGTGTGATTCTACCACTGCACTCTTCTGGATAAAACCTGGCAGATCTACTCATGCAAACGTATCAGTTTTTCTCCATCATCATGCTAAATGCAGAGGGATACCCCCTTCATTCACATGGCAAAGACCTGCCTTTTGGGGGCAGAATAACTCCAGGTGATCCAGGGTTGTCTGCAACTCCAGAGCCATGTACAATTAAAGACCAATGTGCTGGACGGTAGTACCTCCTGGCTAGATTGACTGCACTTATTCCCCTGCGTGACTATTTAAAGGATGCACATACACAGAGACAGACTAGCAAGAGAATCACCACAATGTCTTTTGCCATGGGATTATCATGGTCCCAAATTTTGCTCTAACTAGGGCAGCTCTTGGGGGACTCAAACAGCACAGAAGGCTGAATATTTGAAAGTCAGGAGCAGCTCGTGACTGCAAATCCAGAGAGATTACAGAAACAGCTCATTTGGCTGGTGGACAGCAAACACTCATTGCTGATCTGCGTGAACAAGGCAGGAATTGAAGCACAACAATCCATCTATTGAAAGGCTCCCCACCCCCGCCCATCTGCAGCTCTCCTGATGACCAGGGAAGACACAATGGCAATATTAGCACATCCCAGTGTTGCCAACACAGACAAACCAGTTTTATATATTTAAAAGGGAAATTAGATCATTCAAGGGCTGGAATTTGTACTCTGGGGCTCCCTTATGCACCTCCACTATGAGGTCACATGGTCCAGAACCATTCATATTTGGATTGTAAGCCAAAAATGCACTGCTAGCACCTCTCCCTTTGGGCTCAATAATCTTACACCTTATCAGACTTAATCACTCACCATCATGAGCACGTGACATGATTACAAAAGCCTGTATGTTTTTTAAAAGCATATGTATTTTTAATTACATACATATGCTTTATGTGTACATATGTACATACTTATTACACACACAAAGCCAGATATATGGAGGTGACATCTGTAGGATAAATGAATTTATGTGCCTATGACTGCCTCAACTGGTTTTTACACCAGTCCATTGCTCCATATTCTAGCATTCCATATTCTAGCATTCCAGGATGGGCATACTTAAAAGGACAAACTTAATTTCATGTTTCCCCAGAGCTAGCAAAAGGAGATTTGTACGTTGTGAAAGGGGAGTTTCCCAGGATTCCCAGTCCCACCTAGAACCCAGCACTTGCTTCCAGCCCTGGAGGAGCCTGAGATAATAGACTTTAAAGTTGTGACAGGGAGGGAGCAGGAAGCCAAGGCCTTGAAGTGGTAGCCCATGAACCTTGACAGCACAAGATTCAGGTCCTGAGCAGGAACTGGGTCCCGGTCATGCAGGTTATGGCATTCCAGAACTTTCAGGAACTGCACCATCAACAGATGGGCAAAGACCAATCTGCCTTGGAATGGAGAGTGAAATGCTAAAATGACCACCAGGGGTACCTTGACCAAAGATAGCGACAGGCCTTAGAGTTTAATATGCAGCAAATAGTCCAGAATGCCTTGCGCTGGGGCCTCTTCTGCATGAATATGATGATCCGAGGCCCAACATGTGAATTGCTTCCACTTTGCCACATAAGTGGGCCTGGTGGAGGCTTCCTGCTACCCAGCAGAACCTGCTAGACACCAGCGGAACACCGCCATTCATCCCCACTCAAACACAGAGTAGCCAGGCTGTCAAATTCAGCACCACCAGGTTCAGATGCAGCAGAGGTGGCTGCCAATCAAAGAGGCATCTGCAGCGGGGTGGCTGCTGAAAGACTCAGCAGCATGTCAAACCAGTGTTGACAAGCCCATGCTGGGGCTATGAGGATGATTGCTGCTTTGTCTTGCTTAACCTTGAGCAGGACCCTGTGGATTAATGGCACCACAGAAGGCGAAAATCAGCGCTTCTGACCATGGGATCCAACAGGGAGTCCTCGCCCTAAGTGGCACTTTCTGTTTTGCTAGGACACAAACAGGTCCACCTGGCGACTCCCCCATCTGTGGAAGATTAGGCTGACCAGCTCCAGATGGAGTGACCATTCATGGTGAGATGAAAAGGTCCTGTTGAGGTGATCTGCCAGGATGTTCTTGGTTCCAGGCAGGTGGGTAGCTTCCAGATGAACAGCATGATGCACAGAAAAGTCCCAGAGGCCAAGCACTTTCTGACAAAGAGCCGAAGACCTGGTGCCACCCTGCCTGTTAATGTAATACATCACAGCAGTATTGTCTGTAAAGACTTGCACTACCTTACGTTTCAGGTGGGGCAAAAAGACCTGGCAGGCCAGGTGAACTGCTTTGAGCTTGCTAATGTTGATATGAAGGGCGAGATCATTTCGGAGCCAGCAGATCTGGGTGTTGAGCTCACCCAGATTGGCTGTGCAGCCCAGATCCAACACGTCCAAGACCAGAGTCTGCGACGGATATGGGATCGCGAAGGGGATTCCCTACAGCACCAACCTGGGATCCCGCCACCAATCCAGAGACAGCAGGATATGGTTCAGCACTGTGACCACTTAGTCCAGGGGGTGCCTGCCGAAAGTGTAGACCAAGGCTAGCCACATTTGCAGAGGCTGCAGATGAAGATGGGCATAGCTGAAGTATGTGCATGCGGCCATTTGGCCCATCAGTTGCAGACACATGTGGGCCATAGTGAGTGGATGGCTAACACTCACCTGAAAGGAACAACCTGATTTCTGTCATGTCAGAGGGAAGCTGAATAGCAACTTGCCATTGCTCTCAGCAATCTGGCCAAGAGCTCCCTATGTGTCAGCAGGAGAAGAGAGAGAATATTGAAGGAATGAATGGCCCTAACTCACCTTTCCACAAGGTCTGTACTTCCCCTCTCTTCAGGGTCTGGATTCACAGACTCCACAGATACTGGAACCAGGTTCTTGCAGACGGAAATATCATGGGCCATGACACAGATCCAAGCTTCACCATAGCTAGACACGCTTCACCACTGCAAAGGAAAGAGAAGGAAACCGCCCCCGTTAGCAAGAAAAAGTCAACATGTGCAGGGGTCTTCAGCAGGTGGACAAGATACTAGCAGCATCAAGAACCTCCAGTTGATACACCCTTACATGTGTCTTCTTGAAATGCCAATGTAGGACTTAGACCTTGCCTAGTGGGGCCTGAATGGGCAGAACGCATGCAACAATACAGGAAGAAACAGGACCAAGAATATTGGGACTATTCATCCAAACCTAGCATCCCACAATAAATGCTTCCTTCTCTATTTCCATGATGCTCAGCAGCTTCAAGTTTGCATACATGGGTACGCTACTGTAAAGATGTATACATCCTTCATGCTAGGTGTTTGCTTGGTACCAATGGAGAATATGCAGAGATAGCACTGGATACAAGACTTTTATAGATGAGTGTCAATCACCTTCATAAACTAATGTATTACAGTAAATTAACTGTGTGTGGGACAGTAGGATTGGAAAGACATCTACATGTACATTCAGATTCCTTTCTGTCCTGCCTCTTGTGGACCTCACTTGTTCTATAAACTAACTGTAATAGGTCTACATGACTTGACACACCACACCCCCAGTGCATACACTTTTTCATTACCAGACATTGAAAGATTAGATTTTATCAGTACGTAAATGTTGATTTCACCATACACACAAAGTGACAACAAAATATTTCCACCAACAATTGCTTAAAAATTGCTTTAAAATAAACATTGATGTTATCAGTCAAAATGAAAAATAAAAATAAAAACTGAATTCTGCCAAGCCTACTCATTGCACAGGTATTCATGTGTAAACTGGCAGAAGGCTAGCATATTAAACATTAACAAAGGGAAAACCAGAATCCCAAAAGTCACTTGAACAATAGGAGAAAGGAAAACATCTTATCTGTTAATTTATTTCCCCTTACCCCATGCCCTGAAGTAACACCTCTCTCATATCCCTGGCCACACTCCCATACCATTCCAACAAAACAGAACTCAGGACAGGTTATTAACGCAAGTGCAAAAATCAAAACAGTGTACACACACTATGAAACCCAGAACCTTCTATTGAAATTTCTAAAAACCAGTAACTGTTTCTGAATCAAATAGATGTCTGCAACAGCGATATAATTCTCTACTGGAATAATTCTGTAGAACTGAAAAGAAGTTATAGAAAGATTGGATTTTTTAAAAAAATCCTGTAAGAGAAGAACCAGCCATTAGCAGAACTCTTTTCATTACAAATAAGGGCCAGTATCTTTTTACTCTTCTGTGACTAATCCTGGGCACACTTTAACTGCAGTAGCAAGCCCATGTGCAGAGGCAGAACTTGGTTCTATGAGTTTACTTATTGTTACACAGTTTGGGGAAGAACTCATCCCAGGGTAACTGGCCTGGGTGAAGCGTTCTACCCAGTATCCAAAGAAACTTATGAGCTGCCTCTAACCCACACAAAGGCCTGGGCTACTCGGGCAGGGGAAGGGGGGGAGGGAAGTGTTGACCTAAGATACACAACGTCAGCTATGTGAATAGCGTAGCTGAAATCTACATATCTTAGGGCGACTTACCTGGCTGTCCACAGGGTGGTGAGTCGACTGCTGCCATTCCCCTGTCAACTCCGCTTCTGCCTGTTGTGGCAGATTTTGGTTATTGGGTTTAGTGTGTGGGTGCTGCATAGTGTTGATGGCCTATGATATGCAGACAGTTAGACTGGAGGACCGGTGACCCCTCTGGGCCTTCAACTCTGTGACTCTGAGTGTGGCGGCTACAACCTTCGCCCTCAGCCTCCCCTCTAGTCACCCACCCATCTGGGTCCCCTGCCAGTCACCCACTTGTCTGATCAGCCAGATGAGCACAATACCAGGGAACTGGCCTGGCTGCCAATTCTGATTGAAAGGCAGATGTTATACAGAGATAAAGACGTGAGCGCGCTTGGGGATCGATTTATCACTTCTAAAGTAGACGCGATAAATCGATCCCTGAGAGATCGATCTGGTAGTGACGATGTACCCAGAGAAAGACAATCCATTAAGAGTGAACTGATAAATTGCTTACACTATTAGAAAAAGAAAATAACAGAATAGAAATCTCTTTGATAGTTATATCTGCCAATCTGTCACTAATGTGAAGCAATCAGGTATGAACTGTGTAATAAAAACAGTAAGAGCACCACAAGCGAGTCAGGAGAGCATGATGTCAGGAGAGAAATGTGACCTATGCCTCCAGCAGAAGTAACAGCTTCTCAAAGAAACAAGAAACAAGTTCTTCAAGGAATGTAACTGGGCAGTACTGTGATGGGCTCTCAGTTTGGTATGCCCTACTGCTGAAAGATGCTGAATCTAGCGAGAGACTACATGCATCACACTTGCACTGAAGATCTTGCAAATTCCCTCCATTGAAATTGATTTTTTTTTTGTCTATTATGCTCTGCCTCTATTTATGAGGCATGTGCATCAGGAGCTGCTTTGCCTGCGAAGGAATATCCTTCTCTGATAGCTCAGGAATGTCTGTCTTTGGAAAGGACAAGGGAGATTGTACATTGGCTCCAAAGAACTGGAAGTATTTGCAGGATTAGGAGGAGAATTTCCACACTACAAGACCAAATGGAAGGTAGGAGTCTCTGAGGCCTCTACACCAAACATTTCTTTTCTAAGATTTCCCACCAGCAGTTGCAACAGTGAGAGCGCTACATAAAGCACACGCATTTTAGCCACTGTGTCATCCAACCCTGCTCACTGTGCATGCTAGGCGAATGTTGGTTAAAAATTCCAGTGGCTATCATTTCTACACTACGGCTCCAACCAGTGCTATCCCTGCTGAAGTCACACCAGTGTGAATCAGGGAGTTCTAGTACAAAAAGGCTAACATAGACAAAGCCTTTGCTCCATATGGGATAATAGCTGTAATTACAGGCATCCATCATTACCACAAGATCAGGGCAGCATTTCATGGAATTGCTTTTTCTGCCATATCACAATACTATTCTCTTCATCTTCATGGCTTTCTTCCCCAAGTGCTTCACCTTCAGCTGTCTGCTTCCACATCAAAGCATGCACAATGTCATTCTACTGACTGTTTCTGTTGTCTCTTAACAAATTGTAGCTCTCTAAGAGGAGGCAATATGTCTTTTAGCATCACTGGAATATAGACTACTAGTGTAACAGCCCGTAGACACGGGCCAAAGTGCTTAATGTTGTTTGTCTGGGCCGTCTCTACAGCTCATGGCGGCGCAAGGGTGGCGGCCATTTTGTGCCGCCGAACTACAAGTCCCAGCAGGCTGTTTGTCCAGGCCGTCTCTACGGCGGCGCATGCGTGGTGGCCATTTTGTGCCACCGAACTACAACTCCCAGCATGCTGTTTGTCCGGGCCGTCTCTACTGCGCATGACGGCTTCGGACAAACATTCTCTGGCCTTTTATTATATAGGATTGCAGGATGGCTGGGAAGGAACTCTAATTCCAGTAGTGACAAAGAGTCCTGTGGCACCTTAAAGACTAACTAAAGTATTGAAGCATAAGCTTTCGTGGGCTAATACCCACTTCATTGGATGCATCCAACGAAGTGGGTATTAGCCCACGAAAGCTTATGCTTCAATACTTTAGTTAGTCTTTAAGGTGCCACAGGACTCTTTGTCACTTCTGCAATTCCAGACTAACACGGCTACCTCTCTGATTCTCTAATTTCAGTGTAACTGTTCTGTAAGCTCCAGCATCTGACCAAGACCAATATGCACATTCCTTGAAGAACCACAACAGAGTCGGTGACCTACAATACAAATGACACATTTTCCCCATTAGGGCTTGGCACAAGTGCCACCAAAGGTTGTCTAGATTGCTCAGTCAGCCATGTTTTCTATGCCAGAATCTATTCTTATTTTATTTTAGCCAGGACTCCTCCATAGCACTTCTGTGAATGCACAGGATAAAAGAGAAATACATTTCTTGAAAACACTTCATTATCTTCTTTCTCACTCTGACTATGGGTTTGGGTTAGAATTTTCTGCTGCTAGAAATACATTCTTCACAAATCAGAGAGGTAGCCGTGTTAGTCTGGAATAGCAGAGGTAACAAAGAGTCCTGTGGCACTTTAAAGACTAGCTAAAGTATTGAAGCATAAGCTTTCGTGGGCTAATACCCACTTCGTCGGATGCAAGCGCATCTGACGAAGTGGGCATTAGCCCACAAAAGCTTATGCTTCAATACTTTAGTTAGTCTTTAAGGTGCCACGGGACTCTTTGTTACCCATTCTTCACAAAGGTTCAGCCAAATAGTTTCAAACTGTCTTTAGGTCTCCACCTGCTTACTGCAATAACAGCCAACCCTTTCTTTTTGCTAGTGATTTAGAGGTCACAGACCTGGCCAAATATTTCAGACTCAGATCAATACATCTGACAGGGAGAAAGATGCCAAGAAAATATTATTCACTATACAGCTAATAGGACCATCCTTAAATGCTGGACAAATTTTCCAGAACACTACCCAGGCAATAACTGCTTGGATAAATCAAGTGGAGGAAACTGAAGTGTTCAGAGTAGCTGTTTATGCTTTATAATTTACCATAAAAGTGACCGGAAAAGGAAGAAAAACTGGATGTGTGCCCATTTGGGGCTTTTTCAACTACATATTATTAATACCCAGAAGGCTGGAACGAGTTCTTTTCATTATCAAAACAATGTTTCCCCTACCCTTTTAGTTTTTAGACTTTAATATGTCTGGAATTACAAGCTCTCTCTTGCCTAGTTTTGCTGGAGGTCTAGAAAAGTGAAGTGGGAATAGTCTGAGCCCATACATGAAGGAACAGAGCTTGTGGATCTTTCACAAAGACCGCTTTTCTCCCACCTGTTTCTCCAGGATTTGAGTTAAAGAGTTTATAAAGAAAAGAGACTTAGAAAAGAACAGACAGATTGATATAACTTCACTTTGGGAAGCAGGTCCCCACACAAGCAGTCCCATTGAAGTCAATGGACTACTTTAGATGAATAACTGCTCATCAGTGTGAGTACAGGGTTTGTAATTTGATCCAAAGAGTTTCAGTTGGTCTGACTGAAAATCCCTTCCTCTCAATAACTCTGGTTTTAGTCTGTTCTGAGGTCACAAGGTCACAATCTCACTAGTCCTCCAGCAAAAAAACTCCAGAAAAATCAGGCATAATGTGTCCAGGGTAGAAGATAAGTTTATTTTAAAAAGGGATTTTCTCCCCCAATATTATAAAGAAACAAAAAAATTCCCAAGCTTCCCCCACCCTTCACCAGATTACCTATAATCTGCCTGTGGCACAAAATAGTTTAGTCTCCTGAGGACTGTGAAGATTTGTCCTAATTTTGGTTATTGGGTTCAGTGTGTGGGTGCTGCATAGTGTTGATGGCCTATGATATGCAGACAGTTAGACTGGAGGACTGGTGACCCCTCTGGGCCTTCAATTCTGTGACTCTGAGTGTGGCAGCCACAACCTCCTCCCTCAGCTTCCCCTCTAGTCACCCACCCATCTGGGTCCCCTGCCAGTCACCCACTCGTCTGACCAGCCAGATAAGCACAATGCCAGGGAACTGGCCTGGCTGCCAATTCTGATTGGAAGGCAGAAGTTATACAGAAAGATATAGATGTAAGTATAAACAAACCAAAATCATTGCTTTGCACTTTTCTAGCACCCTCCATCAGAGGGATACCACTTTATAAAACACTGATAATACCAATCACCACCACCCAGCTCTTGGTGCCCATCATTATGGTATCTGTGCACAGATGTAGATTCAGAACTATTATACCAGTTTTGGGAGAGCCCGATAGTTCCCAACTGTATCACCCTTGTTCCTTTTCTGATCAGACAAAAAAAAAATCCAAACCCCAAAACAACACATATTTCACTCTGTAAGCCTTCCTCAATCACTGGGACAACCACACTGACTTCTTGCTCAGGGGAAGAGAAGGAGCTATACCTTTCTTTCTACACACAGCATTTAAGGGATAAACTGGGCAGATGCTTCTTCCCCACTAATACCAATAATGCAGTTCAACACCTCCAGAGAAACACCCAGATGCAGGTCTGCTGTGAAATATTCCAGATGCAGCACTCAGAGCTATCATTTCCCCTGCTGCTGGAGTCAAGACAGAACAATTTTGTGCCACTCACCTCCCCTACCTCATATCTCAGACACATGGCCACTGCTGTAGATTTGAGGATTTACCTTGTGAATCAGAAATCCCATGTTGTCTGCTGCTCCACCAACAGAAAGCAAGAGGGACATTTCCCTCAATGAATGTTGAGATGCAACATGTTATTAGTGCACCAACAGGTCTTGAAAGGAGATCATTTTATCTGCCTTTGCAGACCGTCACTTCACAAAGTGGTTCAACGGGACAATAAACCCTGATGGGACAAGAGCCAGAATTCAAATTCACCCTAACCTCTTCCCCAAAAATGACAACAAATGTCACAATAGTTCGGTCTACAGCAACAATCTGTGCTGAAGTGCTAATACACTCCCATACTAAAGGGATACTCCTGTCTGATTCTGTCCATTGGTTCCTGCTCAGTTCTTTGTCAGAATGGCCACAGATCTGGGTCAGCGCCACAAGTCAGGAGCTTTTTCCATGAATTCAGAAGTCCATACAATTGTGAAAACGTGTGCACCAGGACAATGCACTCTTGTAAGGGGGAGTGTGTGTCTTCGTCTCCTCCTAGTGGCTGCTTCATGTGAGAAGCTTAGAGTCTAGGGCAGGGGTCGGGAACCTTTTTGGCTGAGAGAGCCATATAATAGCCCCCCCCGCCCCGGCCGCGCTCTCCCCCCCCCCGCGCTCTCCCCCCCCCCCCCCCGCGCTCTCCCCCCCCCGCCGTCGCCGCCGCGCTCTCCTTTCCCCCCCCCCCCCAACTGACCCACTCAGCCCGGTCTCTCCCCCCCAAACCTCCTTTCCTCCAACCCCCCCCCCCCAACTGACCCACCCAGCCCAGGCTCCCCCCAACGCCCCCTTGCAAACGGCTTCCCCCCCGTGCTTACCTGTTCGCTGGGTCACGCTGCTGTGACCCGACTCCAGCGAGGGAAGAAGAGCGACACGCCCCCAGCCAGAGCAGCGCCGCGCCACACCGCCTCCCCCGCCCCCCAGCCAGAGGAGAGGAGCGCCGCGCCACGCCTCCCCCGCCCCCCAGCCAGAGGAGAGGAGCGCCGCGCCGTGCCACGCCTCCCCCGCCTCCCAGCCAGAGCAGCGCCACGCCGCGCCACACCGCCTCCCCCGCCCCCCAGCCTCGCGGGCGCCGCGAGCCAGATGACAGGCTCAAAAGAGCCACACCTGGCTCGCGAGCCATAGGTTCCCGACCCCTGGTCTAGGGGCTTGTCTTCACTTGAGCCGGCAGGGATCGATCTCTTGGTGATTCTGGTTAAGACGCGATAAATCGACCACCAGCGGCTCCCCTGTTGACTCCGGAAGTCCAGCTCGTGAAGAGGCGCAAGCTGGAGTCGACGGGGGACCGCGCCGCCGACCGCCACCGCCGTGAGGATGGGAGGTAAGTCGGCTGTAGAGACGTCGATTTCAGCTACGTTATTAACGTAGCTGAAATTGCGTATCTACAGTCGATTTCCCCCCCAATGGAGACCAGCCCTAGGGCTTGTCTTCACGAGCGCTGCTGGAGATCGATCTTCTGGCGATCAATTTACCACATCTCGCTAAGACACAATAAATCGATCGCCCGGAGCTCCCCCATCGACTGTGGAACTCCAGCTCGCCGGGAGGCGCAAGCTGGAGTCGATGGGGGAGCGCGCCGCCGACTGCCGCCACCGTGGGGACGAGCGGTAAGTCGGCGGCAGATATGCAAACTTCAGCTTCGTGGCGTATCTGCTGTCGATCCCCCCCCCCCCCCCCCCCCCGCCCAGTGAGGACAAGCCATACGTAGAGCTGTGAACTAACAATTACTCAAACTATCGAAGCTGTTGCTTTTACCATTAATGGTGAGAAGTACACAGCCCACCAATAGCCCAATCAGGGTCAGTAATAAACATTCTCAAATTAGCAGATATTTTCTACTGAATATGTCCTGGCCACCACTTTGAATCACTCATAACCTTGTTAATTTTTAATAAATTTCTTTTAAATTTGGTCAATGAAAATTATGTGCATGCAAGAGTCATGCTTAAACTAGCCATTTTGAGTTCTTTGTGTGAAAACATATGGCTTTAAAAAATAAAGTAGGCAAAGTGTGTATCAGGACAAACAGCTCATAAATGGCTGCAGGAATTGTCTTCAAAGAAAAAAAATATTCTTCTTTGGCCAGAGACCAAACATGGATAATGCGAGTCCCAGATGAGAATTTTTTAATGTAGTTTTGCATTAATCCCCAAAACCATTTTATAGATTTATCTACGTTTGCCACACAATCAACACTATCACCAGGAGGAGATGAGGAAAGATATTCATTTGCTACAACATTCAACTGAAAACTTACAAATAAGGCAACATAACACAAGTAGCACAAACTATTGCAGTGGTCCTGTCTCAGAACATCTGGCAGAAATTGGCAAGGGGAAGAACTTTCCATCCCAAGATTTGAGACAGACAAATCTGAACTGCCATCTATGGCTATCTGTGTAGAGCAGAGGGTCACATGTGGTCCGTAGAGAGTTGGCTGACTACACAGTGCTGATTCTCCTCCACAGCTAGACACTGAAATTTTCCCTACTATAATTTATCCATGTAAGCCACTGATGTAGCTGCCACAGGGAGGCTCCTCAGTTGCTTACAGCAGGGACAATGACAAAAGGCAGAGCAAGTGGAGTCAGGCAATGAAGAATGGGAGAGGAGGTGGTGGGGCCATGTGCTCGCAGTTGGGAAAGGGGTGATGTTAGACAATGGGGAATGGATGGGGAGACATCCATGAGAATGTATTTCAAGTGACCCACACTGCGAAGGATAGTTTATGAACGCTGTATGTGACCTGGCAATAAGGGTGCTTACTACATGCATACACTAGTTTAGTTTAATATTTAGTTAGGCTATTGGAAAAACAGGGAAGAAGAAAAGACAATGGGTCCAGACAAGGTACCTCGGGGGGGAGGGGGGGCTGAGAAGCAATGCCTGAGCTATTAAATGGGAAGATCCTACCTCCATGGCTCTAGCCAAATTACACAGATTGTTTGGTCTGTCCTGGGAACCAACAGATCAAAAGGACAATGAACAGTTTAAAGTCTCCTCTGTCTAGAGAGAAGATAGTTGTCTGGGGGCTTTTGGCAAGGAACAGATTGACACACACAGAGAGAGACACCTGCTTGAGGTCTTAAGAAGCCAGACCTTCCTCAGCTTCCTATATAAGGTGGAGGGAGGTAGGCTTCGGTAAAAAAAAAGAGACAGGGGGATAGAACTTTTGTTTTGAAAACCCATTTCACTTACATTGTCCTTTGTTCCAACCATTAAGGTTGCACATCTCTTTGGTTTGAGAAGCTTGCTTTGAATCACTGTATTTACGGCTGGTCACAAGATGCCAAAGGGAAGAAGCCACAGGTACGAGCTGTGTTGGACACATAGGGGTAATAAGCAGGGCAATTCACAGAAGGCTCTAACCCAGGTCCCTGTCCATGAGTGGAAGAATCACAGGTACCTGCCCCAGGAGAGGTGAAAGGCCTGAGACCTCAGAGGTCAGAGAGGGGCAGCTAGCTCTGTAACTGACATACATTATAAAGTTGGAGAACAACTGATTTGTAGAGAATGCATCCTGTTAGAAGTGATCTGGTTAATGGCTGGGAGAAAGAATCTCTATTAGCTATCAGTAGCGATATCCTCAGCCAGATCTTGGTCTACTAGAAACTGACATCACACAATCCATTCAAAATATTTTATTAAAATTGACAGAACTCAGTCAATCCCCATCCCTGTCATGACACTAAAAAGCAAGATGTCCTAATTTCACTCCTAGAGAAAAGGAAAGAGGAATGTTGAGAAGGAGAACACACTTTGCATTCCACCAGGTTGCCAGTGCACATGCGTACCTCGACAGGAGCTATTCCTGATCCACTCATCTGCAGGCCACCTACACAGCAGATCTAGCAAAACCCTCTGCAGAACAGCACAAGCCTAGCTCACCCTGCCTGGAATGAGCCACAGAAGAGAAGAAAGAGACACAGCAAGGTGAGTAGTGGCATGGGGAGAAGAGTTAGGAGTAAGCATAGTTGGCCTAGAATACAGAGTCAGGAGGAAACCCCGAGCCAGGGACATGTCTGGAATGGACTTCACGTCAGGGCCCAGTCTTGTATGTCGAAATGCAAAGAGAAGGGCGGGAATCCTGGTCCCACCAGAGGAGTGATTCAGAGCCTCAATGTGCAGTTCAGGAATAAGTGAAGCAAAAGCTCCCCAAACTCCCTAGTCACCAGCATCTCTGCAGGACTAAGAGAAGCAGAGCCGGGAGGAATTAAATTAACAGCTCATGGGAAGGGATTTTCCATCCTCCTACAAAGGGAGCAGTTCAGTTCATGCCACTTCTAGTCGTCAGCCATGGTGACATGCCCTCCGGGTCTACAAGAGGTGGTTTACAGCTTCCCCTGACTCCTCAGCACATGGTCCACAGAGCTGGGCAATGGGTACAAGGGATGAATGTCAACATCAGCAAGTACAACAAGGGAAAAATCACTCACAATGCCTATTTAAACAAGCTGGAAATCATACGTTTTCAGTTGCTCCCTCTATATGTAATACATCCCAACAGGAACACACATGTACTTCAGAGTTCTATCAAACTTCAGTATGTGCTCCATTCTCATCAGCACTTGCTGGAACAAGGAATGAGATGGAAAGAAAGCTGAAGAGACATGAAAAAGTCCTCCTGGAAAGCACAGACATGGACCCATAACAGCACACAACCAAATGGGGAGTTATGTGCAAAATAAAATAGGTAGTCATTCAGTAGGGGACAATTTTCCTGGACCCTCTGTGGCAGGTGATGGAGAAGAAAGAAAAATTGGTATTTTTTTTAATTTAGGGTGATTATTAATAATGGCTGCAATGGAGCCTACAGGCCATAATTGAGACCCAGGACCCACGTGCTAAGCATTGAACATACACATCAGAAGTCCCTACCCTGAAGAGCTATCCTAAAGGATGGGAGACAAACTATCATCATACCTATTTTACACATAGGGAAGACTTGCCGACGTCTGTCTAACAAAGTCTATGTTACTGATTTTGATTGAACCCAGGTCCCCCAATCTTATTCTACTGCTTTAATCAAAAGGCCATTGGTCTCCAATGATAAGCACCCATCCAGAGCTCTGTGTGTTTCTATTACAGCTTACAGTCACAATTATTAATATTCAGCTGAGGACAACAATTAGTTCCCTAACTCAAGAATCTAAGGAGAAAAATAAAAGACAGCAAACATTTGGGTAACAGCTGTGCTCTGCCTCTGCAGACAGCTGGTCTACACGCAAGACTCCAGTATGTCAGCAAGTAGTTCTCTTGCCCATAAGCAAACAGGATAAAAAAAGCATCAAGAAACATTTTGTCCACAAACACCATTGGGGTGTACATGAAGCAGGCATTTAGTGCAGCCTGCCTAGGGCTCTATTAACCCCTTTTCTGCCAGTGAGGGGCAGCCGCCCCATCACAGCATCATTGCTAAACCAACAGAACAATCTGCAGGTAGGGCACAAATGATGCACATGCATCTATGTGGAGAAGAAAGGATTGCAGTGCCAGAGATTCATAGACTTTAAGGTCAGAAGGGAGCATTATGATCATCTAGTCTGACCTCCTTCACAACGCAGGCCACAGAATTTTACCCACCCATTCCTGCAATATACCTCTCACCTATATCTGAGCTATTGAAGTCCTCAAATCTTGGTTTAAGGACTTCAAGATACAGAGAATCCTCCAGCAAGTGACCCATGCCCCCTACTGCAGAGGAAGGCGAAAAACCTCCAGGGCTTCTGCCAATCTGCCCTGGAGGCAAATTCCTTCCTGACCCCAAATATGGCGATCAACTGAACCCTGAGCATGTGGGCAAGACTCACCAGCCAGACACCCAAGAAAGAATTCTCTGTAGTAACTTAGATCCCATCCCCTCCAACTTTCCGCAGAAGGAATCCCACACCCCTGCGTCTCACTGCCCACCCACCCACCCCTTGCTTCCTGAGCAAATCAAGGATAGGACCAGATCAGTGTTTGTTTTAAAATGTCACTCTGTTTGCAGAGCTAGAGATACTGAGAACACCACTGCTGGCCCCACTTCATCAACACAGCCGTGGAAGAGTCATGCGCTGCCTTGACCCAGCAGCCACCACCATCCTAGTATCTTTATTGTTCTTCTAGTTTTTCACTCCATTTCTTGCTTCACCACCATGTTCTGATAAGAGATTGTGGAGCACCAGGAGACAGACACAATTATTTTGTTTTGACTTCCACAGGGAGCGAATCCTCCATGGATTTACCACACCAACGAATAAATGAGACGACAAGACACCAATTTCACCATCTCACTTATCTGACCATAACCCCACTTTACAGGGCACAGTCTCGGCACAAGGTGCAAAGCTATTGCTTCCTAGCTCTCTTTAGTGCCCTCAAGAATTATAGCTCTGAAGCCCCATACGTCAAATTCAAGGTCCACCCTGAGAAACCACCATTTATTTATCCTTCATAGGATATGGCATCATCAGTCTAAAAGGAAAAAGCCAGTGTGCATTTGCCTAATTGATTACTAAGAATGTTAGTTCCCCAAGTAAGACAAATGCAGGGACTACTCATTAAACCTTGCCTCCAGCTCCTGAAAATTTCACCCTTGGCAGTGACAGCACCATGGCAGGTACTACTCCAGCCCACTGTCCTCAGGATGCAGAGAACAAGAGACAGAAGAAGGGAGGAATAAATATCTGTTTCTCTCTTCCTTCAGAGACTGTGGGTCATGGCTGGGTGCTTGCTAAGCTGATCATCTGTTTGGGGTAGATAGATTCAGGAAACTCACCTCAGGTGGAGATTAATCTGTTAAAAGATAATGGATTTATGAGTACCGGTTCCATTTAAAAAAGAAGGCAAACAAAAAGGAAAGGGGGCAGGTCACAGCAATCATTCTCCCTGAGGCCCAGTTACACCCCGGGAGTAATGAAGTGCAATAAACAGGACTAGCAAAGATAAATCAACACAGCATTATGCAATAAACAGCTCTGCAAATGCACACTGCCAAATCTGCTGATAAAAACACCATTAACCCCTCAGCTATTAACGTCCTACCTACCAAGTTACGTAACATTTCTTTTTGTCCATGGGCAATAGAAGTGACCCAAGACTGGGAGCGGAAGCAGCCTTCCCAAAGTGAACATCAGGAGAATTGCATGTGCCTGGCAGCTAGAGACAGTGATCGAATATTCACGGAGCTCCCCATCCAGGGATCAGTTCCACCCACTATGGACCAAGCCACTCATATGGATTATTTGCATTGTGAAAGCCCCAACAGGCCAAAGATCAGAGACTCATTGAGCTGTCTCCTGTATACATACAGTGAAGATAATCCCTGCACTAAAACGCTTACAGTCTAAGTAGGCTCCAGTGAAAGCCAGATCAGACTCTAAAACAATACATTTCACAAATTAATGAATTATTTAGCATTGTAAACCAATAACACTAAAGCACCTCTTCAAAAGAAAGCCACAGTCATTGCATATGGGAATTACAAAAATGGTGTGGCATCAGGGACATAGTATTCACTATATAACATGAAAATTAGCCCTTTACCAATTCTTGTTTTTGCTTAGCCAGTTTTTAATCCGTAAATTCTTTGGCCTCTCGCCCTAAAATGGTTAACTTCCTTAATAATCACGAGTGAGGACTTTATAACTGGATTTTCACCATTTGACAACTCAGTTCGGGGCCCACACCTTCTGATCTCGGTCCATTACAGTCCAAGATAGTTCATCTTTAGGGCAGGCTGGGAGGCCCATATTTTCTCCCTTGTCCATCAAGAGATGGGTAGGGCTAGGTAGCAGTGTTCATGAGACTGTGGGGAGGTTTCTGGGGAGGGGTTTCATTTTAAACTACAGTAGGCTCTCGATTATTCAGGATTAGGTTAACCAGGTTATGGATTAACCAGGACGTCAAAAAAAATATGCGTAACTTGCAAGGCCGGCTCTGGCTTTGTTGCCGCCCCAAGCACAAAAAAAAAAAAAATCCACCAGGGCACAGGGCAGCCAGTGAACCAACACCTCTTCCCCACGGAGCAGGGTGGCTGGTGAACAAACCCCTCCCCCCCCCATTGCCTATGGATGGTGATTATCTGGGATTTTATTAACCAAGATTAATTTTTTCCCTATCATCCTGGATAATCGAGTCTCTACTGTATTTTATTGATGTTGCTGCCATGTTTTTTAATCTTAGGGTTAATGATAAATGTATTTTATTACTCTATTTTTAAAGAGGTTGTCAAGAGATCCCAGAGGTTCTGATCTTGCAGTAGTCTGAACATTTAAAACCAAACAAACTGGTTCTCCTTTCCTCACTATTTTGACCCACAGCCTAGAAGAACACTAATGGATTGGATTGTCTTTTAGATACCTGTCTCACCCCCATTATGGTGCTATCTTTAATATATTTATCCTCACACTCCTGTGAGGCAGGACAGAACTATTATCACCATTGTACAGATGGGAACTGAGGCACAGAGTGATGGAAAATATGTCTACATGGTAATAAAAGACCTGTGGCACTGTCATGGCTGGCCCAGGTCAGCTGACTCTGGCTCAGGGAACTAAAAATTGCTGCACGGATGTTACACCTCGAGCCTGGACTCTGAAACCCCTCCAGGAGGAGGGTCTCAAAGCCTGGGCTGTAGCCCAAGCGTAAATGACAACACTGCGCAGCCTTGAGCCAGTTGAGACTCAGAGCCACGGGATTTTTAAATTGTCATATAGACATACCTTAAAGGACTTGCCCTGGGTCGCATAAAGTCTGGGGGAAAGCAACGAATAGAATCTTGGTCTTTCAAAGGCCAAACTAGAGCCCTAACCACTGGGCTTCCTTCCTTTTCTTGTCAAACTTTGTGAATCCAGGCTAATTTGGCCCTATCTTATCTCATTATATCTCAAGGACTCATCACTATCCTCTACTGTGCCAAACAATTTGCTACTAACACAAGATTCGCTGATGTGCAATTCCCAGGATTCCCGCAACTGTCTTTCTCAAAGACAGGTTTATATTTGCTACCCTCCTCTCTAGCAGCGGATTCTAAAGGAGAGATTGTACATTTTTGTTAGCAGATCAGCCACTTTATTCATAAATTCCTTCCAAACTCTGAGATGAATACCCACCGGATTTGGGGACTTGTTGCTATTTAAATGTAATAAAAAGTCACAGATCAAATCAAACAAGACAAACAGCCTTGGGTCGCTTCCCAAGCCACTGGTAAACAGTACAAAAAAAATGTGTACTCAATTCCCCAGGCACCTGCAGGGAGACAAGAAGGCAAGTGTGCACTGGCTGCTTGGCCCACTGGAACTCAAGTACAGCACTCTCCACTGTGCTTAAATCCAGGCACGGTATAAGCAAATTGAGTCCCAGGGTCTCATCTCAGTCCCTGATATATTTTTTTCCACCTTTGGAAACTGCACCATAGTTCTAGAAAAACTAGCCCTCTTGAGTAAGGAAAAACAAAAATGATAATTGCAAGGTATGTTAAAGTTCTTAATGGAGGGGCAACGGCAGACACGGACAAGCAGGATGCAGCACTGGAATAATAGGGGTTCTTCAGGAAAGGATGGAGGGTCATTGGCAGAAATGTGTATTGGCTCAGAACCAGAGTAGCAGGCAGTGCTGCCAGTCAGGACTGATCTGTGTGTGGGCTCAGAACAGGAAAAGTAGAGCGTGAAGTAGATTTTATTTGTATGGCTCCCGGCTAACATTCAAGGAAAATGTAAAATATTCAACACTCCAATTAAGAATGTACCCATTAAAACCTTTAACATAATAAGCGATGTATCATGCTAAACTCTAAATCCACTTCCTGGCACCATTCCTACCAGACTGGGAGTCAGGAACTTTCCAAAGGGAAGCAATATATAAGCAGCACCCAATTCTATGTCTGTTTAGCCCCAAGGCAAAAGAGTCCCCCTCCCTCTGATTCAAGAGTGTAAAACAGTAGGTAGGACAGTAGGAGAAGGAAAGCAAAGGCAGACACAATGGCAGAGCTGCAGGGGCCCAGAGGTGGAATAGAAGGGGTGACTGCAGGTGAGGGTTGAGGTGCACTGGCAAAGATTTTGATCCTGGATCCAGAAGAGTTCGATATTATATTTACAGCATGGGTCTGCTGCATGTACAAATCCACAACCTTTTAGGATATTCTTATCTCAGATTTCTATCAACCCACGCCACCATTTAACATTAAATTGTACAACTAGAGTTTTACAGCTATGTTATTTATTTGCCCAAGGAAGATCCACTCAAATGCAGCACCTGTTTTTCAGAGTGATTCGGATCTTCTCATCAATCACTGAGGGGGCTTTGGGTTTTATCATTCTTCCTCTTTATCTATGTGTTTTACAGAGTTTCTGCTTGCATGGGATGAAATAAATTACACTCTCATCAAAGCTAACCACATTGTGGCATGCCAGGAGACAGTTCCAGTGCACCCTACCAGTTGCCCTATGAGGAGAGGGCAGCCCCCACCAGCTCTTTCCCTTACCCCACACTCATGTTCCTCCCTACACACCAGACCTTATCACGCTCTACATGCTGCTTTTGCGCCAGTATAACTGCTTCAGTTTGGAGGGTAATTTGATGACCAAAGCAGTAACACCAGAACGACCCCTAGCATTGGTACAGTTATATCAGTAGAACAGTGCCTTACTTAAATGTAGTAGTATACATTTCTGGTATATGCCCCTTTATACACAACTGCATACATGAGGGAGAATGGGGCGGGGGTTGCTGCAGATTAACTACACAAGGCCTGAGCTGTAAGTACAGCTTCTGGCTTTAGGTTTTCACCAATAAAACATCCGATAAAAAAAAATATGTAATTGGTGTTTATCCAAGAAATACCGGAAACGATTACTCAACTCATGCTGGTGTCACCCCTTTCCCAGTGCAGTTTCTTTATACAGATGATGTCACTGCTCCCTGGATTGTAGCTACAGGCTTGTCTACATGGAGCGACAGTTGTCAGGTGTCCAGTTTCAACCAGAACACCCAAACAAAAAGGAACCCTGGTGGTGCTGACTGGGCCATTAAAAGTCTGGTAGGCATGGGGCTGGCAGGCTGCTTACCTGGCTCAGCGCAGCTCCCCAGAAACAGATACATGACCCTCAAGTCCTAGGTGGAGGGACGGCCAGTGGGAGTCTGCATGTGCCCACGCCCCAAGTGCCAGCTCCACAGCTCTAGGTGGGTGGGAACCGCGGTCAATGGGAGATGTAGGAGTGGCACCTGCGGGCAGAGGCAGTGCGCATAGGCGTCTGGCTGCACCTCCGCCTAAGAGCCGGAGGGAAATGCCACAGCTTCTGGAAGCCACCTGAGGTAAATGATGTCCAAACCCTGCACCCACCCCTCATCTCCACCCTGCGAACTTGCTGAGGATGCAATTCATCCCATCATCCAGATCATTAATTAAGTTGTTGAACAAATGTTGCTGGCAAGAATACTGTGGGAGACCACATCAAAAGCTTTGCTAAAGTCAAAATATATCACATCCACTGCTTTCTCCATATCCACAGAGCCAATTATCTCATCATAGAAGGCAATCAAGTTGGTCAGGTATGACTTGCCCTTAGTGAATCCATGTTAACTGTTCCTAATCACCTTCCTCTCTTCCAAGTGCTTCAAAACCCCTTCAAAAGTTCCTCTCTTCAAAAGTGCTTCAAAACCCCTTGGGTCAAAGTCACTCTACACTAGGCCATTAGACCTAGTGCCTGGCTCCCAATGAGACAGCCACAATCAGATGGAACATTTAGCTCCTGGAACAAAACTTCCTACAGCTCTGACAAGGACCCCTCGGCCTGTGAGATTCACTCACTGCAGCAGCCTTCCAGCACCCAAGTCTGGCAACCTCCAGGGGAAGGTGCAAGTTCTACCTGCTTAATAATGAGGCTTGTAAGTGAATTACACCATAGCAGGCAGGAGCCTGCATGTCTAGAGGGGTAAATAAGGGCTACAATCTTATAGAGTCATTGGCGGAGGTGACTCAGCTTAGAATTTGCTTAGCATTTGTTTGCAGGGACAAGGTGACATGGGCCCAGAGAAATACTGTACAAAATAGAGAAACAGGTATCCCTTCTATGTCTTTTTTAAAGTTGCGATCAAAAAGATCTTTATTACCTTTCTCTTTTCCCTTCCCCCTGTCAGATTTTCTCTTTTATTTCCATCCAAATTCCCTCCCACTCCATCTCAAGTAGCTGTTAAAAGAGCATACAAGGAGGTAAATTCCACCAAACAGTACCTAGCACTTCTCATCCTTTGATCTCAAACACTGGACTAGGCAGTGATGTATCAGCATCGCCATTTTACTGGCTGGGGAATTGTGGCACAGAAAGGGGAAATGATTGGCCTAAGATCACATAGCAAATCAATGGACAAAGTGGAACTAGACCACCAGGTCTCCCTGTTCCCAGTCGGATGCCCTATCCACTGAACCACATGGTCCCCATGACATCAGTGCTCCTTTTGTTCTGCTGTTGAGCTGCTTTTTTGGGTGCAGACGTCCAGTACAGGCATACCCATCATGGAATTCCCACTTACACCCTAATTTAAGTGGGTCTTATGTACAGAAGTCAGAATAAGTCCTGCTGTGCAGCACCACAAGTGTAAATTTCACCTTCTATAAGTAGTGCCCTGTCCTCTGAGAGACAGAAAGGGAAGAGTATTTGATTTCCTTCACACACGCTCCCTCACCATTTCTCCTCCTAACCTTCCTTCTCATATGCCCTACATCCCCACCCCACTACAATGATCTCAGGCATAGAAAGGTTATGCTTAAGTAGATGATGCCACAGCTCTTGTTTTAGAAACAAGAGGATCAGTTCTTAAATTAGCCCAGCAAAGAGATGATAGGGTAACATAGAAGGAACCCAAGGGGAATTGTATAAATAGCAGCATTGTCCTCCCTCAGCTAGGCGGGTGGCAGATATCAAACAAACTCGCACCCAGAGGAGTAGAAACTGCTAATTGACTCCCATCTGACAGTTTCTTATCCAGCAATTATCATCTGTCCAAATAAACTGTGTAAATATGTTCTACCCCACCATTAAAACTGGCAACAAACCATAGGCTTAGAACACAAACGGTGGAAATGGCAGCGTTTTTCTAGGACTGGAACATCACCTGCTGATCACAGAACATGACCCACATCTCCTGCTCACTTGCTAATGCTTTATTTACAAGGCTCAGCTGAATTGCACTCCAAAGGTGTGACAAGGGGCTTGTAATACGGTGTGTCCCCCCCCCCCCCCACCAGCACACGTCTCATCAGCCAGAAACATAAACTAGGGAGAGGAGGATCCCTTCGGAGGGTCTATAGTCTGAGTTGGGTTCATACTTATTCTTCAGCTGAAGATCTGGGCGTTAAAGTTTTTGCTGGTTGTTTTTAAAAGAGAGCTCAAATCTCTGCTCTGCCAAAGATTACCTGTGTGACTTTGGGCAACTTTGTCTACACAAGGAAATTAGGTTGGTGCAGGGCCGGCTCTACCTTTTTTGGGAAAAGGGAAGAGCAGCAGAGCTGCCACAGGTGTGCCGCCGAAGAGGGAAGAGTGACGGAGCTGCCACAGGCGTCCCACTGAAAGCTGTCACCTTGACAGTGCCCGGAAAGCCGTCCCCTGCCGTTTGCCATCCCACACACCTGCTTGCTACACTGGTGCCTGGAGCTGGCCCTGGGTTGGTGTAGCAATGCGATGACTCAATGGCGCGACGCCTCCTGCTGGTCATCTAGGAATTAGCTTGCTTCCAGAATGGAGCACCCTCTGCAGGCTGGTGTCTCACCTGCTGTTGGCCCCGTGTCCCTCCCGGACCCCGGACCCCTTTTCCTTGGGGTTCTGCCCCAGCAATACCCCCATGCTCTGGGCCTCCCCTCTCAGGGGAACCCCCAACCCTCTAATCCCACCTTGCCTCAGTGGCTACTGCCAGTCATTATCTAGTCCGTGCTCACTGGGGCAGACTACAGTCTGTAATGGCCACTTATCATTGGCAAGGAGGGTTTGGACTAGCTGCCTCAGCCTAACTCTGGGCTGCACCTTTGCAACCCCACTACCTGTTTAGGCCCTGCACAAGGCCTGCAGCTCCCCAGCTCCTCTTACCCAATTCCCCAGCACTGCTCCAGTAGTACCTTTGGGGCCTTTAACAAGGCCCACAGCCTGGGGGTTTACTAGGCTAGAGCTCCCCAACTCTGCTCTACTTTAGGTACCTTGCTCTCAAACAGTTAGGCCCTCTCTCTCTACAGCTAGAGAGAGACCCCTCCAGCTCCTGACTGACAACCCTTTTATAGGACCAATTGTCACAGTGTGACCCCAGTTGTGGCTTCTTCCCCAATCAGCCTTTCCCAGCTACAACCCTCCCCTGGCCTGCTTTTAACCCCTTCGGGGCTGGAGGGAGGTGATCACCCCACTACACTTGGTATAACTATAGAGCTCAGGGGTGTGAAAAACCCACACCCATAAGCACTGCAGTTAAACCAACCTAATCCCCCAGGGCTCAGTCAACACTATGCATTTTTAGCAACACAACTGTGCTGCTACAGCCAGCCACTAAAAGGCATGCCATATAGCTGCTGTTTGTCAGCAGGAGAGAGCTTTCCTGATGACAAAAAACTTCCACCCCCAACGAGCGGCGTTAGTGTTGTTGTCAGGAAAGCATTCCTGTCGACACCGGCGCTTGTCATCAATAAAACTTTGTCTTTGGGGAGGGGGATTTAACATGATATATTACTGAATCAATTCAATAGCACCTATCAAACAAATCTGATAACATGCCCACTAAAGCAGGGTCCCACCTCCCCCTGCTATAAGTGTTTTATAGACAAAAGGCACATGGAGAGTCCAAGAAAATACTGAGCTCAGCAGTCAGTATTACAGGGAAACAGGATGATGGACAGCCTACTTCTTGCAGCACCAGTTCCCTACCTTTGCCCAACCTGAAGAATGCACTTCAGTCAAGATCTGGCTTCCCTGTTCGTGCATCTGGATAACCTTCATTATTTTCAAGAAAAGGGAGTGATCCATAAATGTGGCCCATTACCTGACATCTCCATCATTTGCAAGAAAAGGGAGTGATCCAAACTGTGGCCCAGAAACAATAAAAGGATCCAATAGTCCAGGCAGAAACAATAGATGCAGGAAAGTTAAAAAGAGATGTAGTGTTGAAAGAGAATCAGAGAACTATCATTCACATACAAGGACAAGACTGTGAAACAGCTGAACTGGTACCATAATGGTACCATTTATAGTAACTGGTACCATAAAACCAGTTACAGAGACTACACCAAATTTTGTCAAAGTCAGCAGATAAGGATAAGCCTACTAGTGCTGAGCAGATGTACAGCAAAACCTGCAAGATTTCCTGTGCCACTATCATCCATCTGAGGCTCATTGTAGACCAGTGGGTCTGGCAGGTGACAGGACCTACGCACCTTTTTTTGTGTAAAATAGCACAATGGTCTCAATGCTTCAAATGACAGGTAAGTGATACATTGTCTAGACAGACATTTTCATAATCATTTAGGCATAATCATGGTAGAGACAACTGGAAATTTAATCATCGCAGAATTTTTCTAACCTTTAAATGTGTAGCAGATCTTGAATATGATGTAAAATATGACCTTAAAATGCAGAAGCAAAACTCAGGCCTTACAACTACAATAAATGTCCCCGTAATGTCAACAAGTACACTTACTAATAAACTTCCTTATCAATCATGGAAAGGAACAGATACAGAGACATCTCTGAGCAAAGAGGAGCAAATTCATTCTCAATTACAAGCTGCACTAGCATCCCATAGTTGAGGGGTAGGCAAACTATGGTACGTGTGCCAAGGGCGGCACGTGAACTGATTTTCAGTGGCACTCACACTGCCCGGATCCTGGCCACCAGTCCTGGGGGCTCTGCATTTTAATTTAATTGAAGCTTCTTAAACATTTTTAAAACATTATTTACTTTACATACAATAGTTTATTTATATATTAAAGACTTATAAAGAGAGACCTTCTAAAAACATTAAAATGTATTACTGGCATGTGAAGCCTTAAATTAGAGTGAATAAATGAAGTCTCGGCACACCGCTTCTGAAAGGTTGCAGACCCCTGCCATAGATCATGAACAATAAGTACACCCGTTCCTGATGTGCAGTCAGGTAGAACACTGAACAATGCCACACTGATCATTAAGAGCACATTGGAGAGCAGTCCTGGAATGAGTTGTCCCTGGCCACCAACATCAGTCAATTTAACTGTTGATGTGACAAAGTCTGTCATATCAGTTGATCCTTACAAATTGATGGCCTGGATTAATGGCGCATCAAAGACACCAATGCTGGTAGCCATATGTTGATCTTCCAGATTGGGGTTTCTCAAACTGGCGGTTGCGACCCCCTGGGGGGTCGCCAAGCGCTCCCAGGGGGGTCACGAGCTCCTGCCGCCGCTGAAAAGCCGCCAAATTGATTAGTTCCGCATTCAGCGTTTTGGTGGACATAACGAGCGCTCTCAGAAGCACCCAGCACGTCCGCCGAAAATAGCCGCCGAATGCGGAAGTATTCAATTCAGCTGCTTTTCAGTGGACATACAAGGGTCCGCCGCGCCGCCGAGGAAGAAGAAAAAGGGTCGCGGTTCTCCAAAGTTTGAGAACGGCTGTTCCAGATGATGTGGACCTTAAATTAATATAACTTTGCCAAGATATTGTTTACTTTGCATCCAAGGGTGGAAAACAAGATACCTAAATACCTTTGCTTTGGATTGACAATTAGACACTTGATCATCTGTAGTGGTGTCCATACTAAACAAGCTGAGACATTGTGCATCTTGGAATACAGTAAATAGCCATGACCCAAGCCTTGCACAGCTATAGCTTGCTATAGGTTCTGATGAGATTCCACCAGGCTTTGCAAAGAAGGCTCCATAGTACTAGCCTGGGACAAGATTGATTTTGAAGAAAACCCTATCCGATCCTGGCACTGCCCACCACACAAATGGAATATGGCTGCAGAGCCACATCACTGACTCAACCCCAACATCAGGAAGGGCACCCCCACCAAAAAGCAACGTGTTCTCTTAACACACTCCATAGTTTTGTGACAGAGCAGTAATATCAGAACATCAGGCAAGGTCCACAAAACCAGAGTCATGAGGCACATGCCCCATTAGAGACTGACAGATACAGATCAGTTCTCAGTGCTGGTCCAGGTTTGAACTGGCATACGTTTTTTATGAAAAAAGAACGAGGAGTACTAGTGACAGCTTAGAGACTAACCCATTTATTTGGGCATAAGCTTTTGTGGGCTAGAACTCACTTCATCAGATCCATAGAATGGAACACACAGTAGAAAGATAGATATAGATATAGATATGTATACACAGAGAACATGAAAAAGTGGAGGTTGCCATACCAACTTTAAGTGCTTTAATTAATTAAGGTGAGCTATTATCAGTAGGAGAAAAAAAACTTTTGTAGTGATAATCAGGGTGGCCCATTTCAAGCAGTTGGCAAGAAGGTGTGAGTAACAGTAGGGGGATACTTAACATGGGGAAATAGCATCACCTGGATGACAAGTCCAGCAACAGAGAGTATGTTGCAGGTCATGCACTGTGCCTGCAAGCATGTGAAATGTCAAACAGAGACACTCCTGTCTTGCCGCTGGGCTTTCCTGCCCAGATTCCGTAAGTGTGAAAAGTGCGAGAATACTGACAAAAAGACTGCTGAACCTATCACTCACAATGACAACATGTCAGTCTAGAGTGATTTTGATTAACAGGATGTTCTGATTGTCAGACTGAGAAATAAAAATGTATTTTACTCTGGGAATAAGAACTACAGTATCAACAGCAATACACATCATTCAAAACAAACTGCACTTGAATGAGAAAATAGAATATTGATTGATATCAATAATTAGATCAATTCATACCAGTCCAGATAAGCTGTTACTTATAAATATTTGAGAAAATAAATGCCATATGCAAAGGGGATTCCAGTCAAAAGGTTCAAGTTTTACTGTTTTTCCAGTGTTGTTGCTGTGGAGAATATGCTGGTTGTCTCAGAAAATAGAAATATTTTAGATATTTACATAGAAAAATGCATCCGATTTATTTTTCATTTCACATAGTTAGGCTTTACAAACACTTCTCTTGAGGGTAACATCATCCAGCCTACCATAAAAGGCAAGTATTACCAAGGAAAAACAATCAATCAATCTTCTACTTGCTACCAAAATATAGACATGGTAATTTATTGCACATTACCTCTTAGACTGATGATTGTAGAAAGTACTGATGCATAAAACACCCCAGCAGGGCAAGAACTTCTAGTTCTTTAGCACATTTTATTGCACGTAAATATTAAAAAATAAAAGAATTTTCATACAAATTGGTTATTTGCAATATTTTTTTTCTTGTATATGGCTTCTAAGTTTCTCAATTCATTCCATATTGCTTTTCATAAATGTACATTTCAATCATTTTCAGCTAACTTGGGCTTTGCAGGGTAAATATTAATGCAGTTCTCTACAAGAACCCTTCGTCAGTATGGTATCAACAATGGTAACCTTGGATGTGCCGTGACAGAAAACTGCAGGATTTCTTGTGGAGAACTTTTAACACAAGGTCTTTCAGGTTACTAGCTAAATAAACATGCAGGGAATAAAGTACAGCCCTTGTTGCTGGTCCGAAACTCATTTTCTAAGCACAAAAATGGACCTTGCATATGACCTAACATGGACCTAATCCTTACATGGAACAGCATTGTCTTAACTGGGACTGCAGGTGGCCATAAACATCTGTTCAGGTACATCCCTTTGCAGGATTAGGCCCTCAGATCCTAATTCTGCACTCACTGGAAGGCTTCCTGCATGCGAGCCATCTCACTGAGTTCAAATGAGTTCAATGGGATGACTCACAGGCATGAATTCCCTATATGTCTAACTGTTGGCAGAATCAGGGCCCAATATTGTAAATTCTTCTGTGCAAAGAATTTGCTGTCCTTTCCTGTAAAGCTCCCAGCACATTTTTTGGTGCTATATAACTCATAATAGAGAGTGGAAACAGCTAGGAAAACCAGTGAAATTGACCAGACTAGTTTAGTTTCAGTGAAACAAGCAGTATAATTAGCACAAAGAGAGAAGAAAAGGAGACTTGAAAATTTCTCACTTGCAGTAATATATTGTTTATTAACCAAAAGATCTTCATTTAAACACCAGTTCAGATCACTGCATGTAAAGAGTGTCTTTGCCTCTCACGATATTTACAAAACACAAGCAAGCACTCCAGTGGGAAGAAATCTGAAGCAACAAAATGAGATCAAAATTTTCCAATGTGGGTGCCTAAAGATCTTGAGATGCTGCAAAGACTAACAGAGGTGCTTATATTTTACCCACACACATCTTTGATCATGGCCCAAACCCAGCTTTAGGAACTAACAGAAAAGTGAGCTGATTTCCTGAGCTATCGGGCATCAAGAGCACTTATTTCAGTGGGCGCCCTAGGTACTCACTGCCTTCAGGGAAAAACATAACAAGACACTTATTTTAGGTGACAAAAGCCTGACTTGGGAAGTGGGAAGTCTTCTCTATTTGGGGATGCACTGATGCACGTGCTTAACTTTCCATATGGGTGTACGTGCATTTCTGAATGAGCACTGACTTAACCCTCACTTACAGGATTTCTTGAACTGTGGACTAAATATGGATGTATGTGTCTAACACCAGGCACTCACACGGGAAAATTCTGACCCAAATAGCTAAAGAGTTCATAAACCTTACCCTGACACAAAATTAACACACATACTATTTATACCAAGTGAAAAGAGAGGCTTGTTTCATCATAACACAGCCAACACACTCCAGATTTATGGATTTTTAAAAAGTATATTACTGCCTTGATTTTATTATCCATATACTGTCTTTTAAAGGCATACAATTACATGGGAAATGTCAACTAAAATATATTTTTCGTTTACAGAAGAATGTATGGTGATTGTAATTTTTTATTCTGAGAATAGTTTTGTATGATGTAGCTTAATAGGAAAAGAGGAAAGGAAAGACAAGAGGAAAAGACAAGTTATTGGTGTCATCAATATGTACATCTACAGAGTCCCATTCTAAAAACATGTAAGAACATATACATCTTTACTTATATAGGACTAGCAAAAATACCCTGTGTTGCTCGGGTCCGTCGGAGGTGGGGACGGGGCAGAGAGATGAGCGAGTGCGGGGTCCATTGGAGGGGGGAGGGGGCAGAGAGCAAACCTGACACTCCCACCTCACCCCCCCCCAAACCCAACACCCCCACCTCACCCCCCTACCAATCCCAACACCCCCTGACCAACACCCACACCTCACCCCCCGTAGACCAAACCTGACACACCCACCTCACTTTCCCCCCCAACCAAACCCGACACCCCTACCTACCACCACAAACAAACCCGACACCCACACCTCACTTACCCCTCGACCAACCCCAACCCCCCTCCTCCCCCCCACCAAACCCAACACCCCCTGACCAACCCCAACACCCACACCTCACCCCTCACCCCCCCAACACCTTCCCACCCCCCCCAGACCAAACCCAACACCCCCGGCTCACTTACCCCCCGACCAAACCTGACACCCCCACTTCACCCCCCGACCAAACCCGACACCCCTACCTCACTTACCCTCCGACCAAACCCAACTCAGGTCCGTTGGAGGGGGGAGGGGGCAGAGAGCTGAGTGAGTGCAGGGTCCTTTGGAGGGGGGTATTATGACATCATAACTATGTCACATAGAATAGCAGCTGCCCAGCTGATGTGATTGGCCTTTAAATAATTTCACCCCTGGGGGGCATCAGAGGTGAGATTTGAAAAATTTTCAACTCTTATCCTGATTAGAACCCTAAGGCCTCTAACTGTACCAAATTTCAAGTCTCTAGCTCAAACGGTGTGGAAGGAGTAAGGGAACGTACATACACGCATACACCATTTGACTTTTATATATATAGATCTGAGCTAAAGCTAATTGAAGTTAATAGAAAGACTCCCACCAACTTCAATTACATTGGATTAGATCCTTAAGCAATGGGACTCCTCACATGTGTAAGGTTATATATGATTAAATGTTGGCCAGATCAGGTTGCTTTGTTGCTTTTTGAGGAGGGTTTTTTGTTGTGTTTAATGTTGAGATCCCTGATGAGGGAAGAATGTTTATGTTGAGCACGAGTTGTGATTTACTTTGTACTTGATATGAATAATATGTTTAATGTTTGTTATGTGAGCACTGTAAAATTTATGATGCCCTTAACTATTCATTTCCTTGCTTTTAAGTGCTTGGATTTTGTAAATAATGCAACAGGTGACTACACTGTTCTCTCGTCACTTAGCAACCTTCACTGACCATTTCTTTAAAAAAAATTGTATTTGATACTTCCCAGGTTTTCCTATTTTTCTCTCTTCTGTGTAAAGAAATGGAAAATCTTTTTTTATTATTTTAAACTAGCAAAAATACCCGGCGTTGCTCGGGTCCATTGGAGAGGGGTGGGGGGAGAGAGCTGAGAGAGTAGGGGGCCGTTGGAGGGGGAAAAGGGGGAGATTTAAAAAATTTTCAATTCTTACCTGAGGGGGGAGAGAGCTGAGCGAGTGGGAGCGGGGCATTGGAGGGGGAGGGGGAGAGAGTTGAGCGACTGCGGGGGCCGTTGGAGGGGGGTATTATTACATCATAACAGAGAACAGCAGCTGTTAAGCTGCTGCCCAGCTGATGTTAATGGGCTTTAAAGAATTTCACCCCTAGGGGGTGTAAGAGGTGAGATTTGAAAAATTTTCGATTCTTACCCTGATTAGGACCCTAAAGCCTATAACTGTACCAAATTTCAAGACTCTAGCTCAAATGGTGTGGAAGGAGTAAGGGAACGTACATACATGCATACACCATTTGACTTTTATATATATAGATAAAGGGGATTTAAGTACATCAGATTATTAAATTAAAAAGAGTGGAGCTGGAGAAGCCAATGACAGATGCAAACCAACCTCTATACTCCCTACTAGTTTTGAAATTTGGGGCATGAGGGGCTGGGGGCAGGGAATATTATCTGAATACACTGCATCACCCCAGCACCCTTCCTTTGGACAGTGAAATACTTCATCAACAAGGGCAGTCATAAAATGTATTGTCCATTGTAATGATGCTGGTTCTGGCAGGACCCAACTGAGAGTGCCAATTCAGGACAAATTGCTTCAAGCAGGGCAGTTACAGCCCAAAGCTGTTTTTTTTCCCAACTCTAAGGCAAACAAAACCAGCCAAACAGAGAAGACTTTGGTTTTACCCCACTGGCTAACCACAAGTCACAAAACCAATTCCCTTAGATCAGGGGTTGGCAACCTATGGCACGCGTGCCAAAGATGGCACGCGAGCCGATTTTTAATGGCATGCTGCTGCCTACCAGGGTCCCGGCTACCTGTCCCGCTCAGCCTGGGCCAGCAGCGGGCTGAGCGGGGTCAGTGGCTGGGAACCCGGCAGGCAGCTGTGTGCCATTAAAAATCCTGCCTGACCAGGCCCACTCTTCTCTGCCTCCCATCCACCGCTCTCTCCTGCAGGGGCAGAAGCTTGGTCCTGCCGACTGCTGCTCCAGGGCAGGCTCTTCCGGCAGCCAAGCTCTCCCCTCCCCTGCCTCTTCCTCCAGCCTGCTACATCCTGCCCCTCCTCCTCTCCCTCCCTGACACCAATCAGCTGATGATCCTTGCAAGGAAGGGGGAGCGGGAGGGAGAAGTAGAGCTGCAGCGCACTCGCTGCTCCAGGAAGGAGGTGGAGGTGGGGTCAGGGCCTTGGGGAAAGGGGTGGAATCAGGGTATATCCCCTCTAGCTGTGAGCCGCTAAGGGCAGGGAGCCCTGCCGTGAGCTGAGCCCACGCCCCAGCCCTCTGCCCTAATCCCTGAACCCCCCCTCACACACACCCAGCTCTTTGCCCTGACCCCCACACCTCCCCCCCAAGTCCTCTGCCCTGAGCCCTGCACCCCCTCGCCCCCCCCAGTCCCCTGCCGACCCCTGCACCCCATTCACACACACCCAGCCTCCTGCCCTGACCCCTGAACCCCTCCACACATCCCAGGCCCCTACCCTGCACACACACCCCCGACCCCAGCCCTGACTCCGGCACCCCCCCACACACATACCCAGCCCCTCCACATCCTATGTCCTGATTCCTGCACCCACCTCACACGCCCCAGCCCTCTGCCCTGACTACTGCACCCTCCTCACAAACCCAGCCCTCTGCCCTGATCCCTGAACTCCTCCCCACACCCCAGGCCCCTGCCCTGCACACACCCCCGACCCCAGCCCTGACTCCGGCACCCCCCCACACATACCCAGCCCCCCCACATCCTATGTCCTGATTCCTGCACCCACCTCACACGCCCCAGCCCTCTGCCCTGACTACTGCACCCTCCTCACAAACCCAGCCCTCTGCCCTGATCCCTGAACTCCTCCCCACACCCCAGGTCCCTGCCCTGCACACACCCCCGACCCCAGCCCTGACTCCGGCACCCCCACACACATACCCAGCCCCCCCACATCCTATGTCCTGATTCCTGCACCCACCTCACACGCCCCAGCCCTCTGCCCTGACTACTGCACCCTCCTCACACACCCCAGCCCCTTTCCTGACTCCTGAACCCCCCACATACCCAGCCCCCACACCCAATGGCCTGACTCTTGCACCCACCCCACATCCCCGCCCCCACCCTGAGCACCAAACAGGAGCTCCTGCACACACACACACCCCATTCCCATCTGCACTCTTTGCACCAAATGGGAGCTTCCCAAGTAAGCGCTCCACTCCCAAACCTCCTGTCCCAACCCGGAGCCTCCTCCCTCATTCTAGCTCCTGGCCATACCCCCTACCCCAACCCCCAGCCTGCTCCTTCACCCCCAGCCCTGTGCTCAGTGCAGAGAGAGAGGAAGAGAATGGGCTAAAACCAGGGAGAAGGTAGGTACCCACTCTATGTAGGCAGGGATGGGACCCCAGACAGGCAGGGGGCTGAGTGAAGCCAACAGCTGGGATCCTGGCTGGCAGAAGCTGGTGGATGGAAGCCCAGACCGGCAGCAGGCTGAACCGCTCAGCCCACTGCCGGTCTAGAGTCCCCACCAACAACCCTGCTCAGCCTGCTGCCGGTCTGGGGTTCTGGCTGCCAGCCCCTTGCCAGCCGGGGTCCTGGCCACAGGGCCCACTCAGCCCACTGCTGGCCTAGGTGAACGGAACCCAATGGGCTCAGCAGGCGGGCAGCATAAGATCAGCATTTTAATTTAATTTTAAATGAATCTGCTTAAACATTTTGAGAACCTTGTTTACTTTACATACGACAATAGCTTAGTCAAGTGTTAGAGGGGTAGCAGTGTTAGTCTGGATCTGCAAAACCGACAAAGAGTCATGCTGCCCTTCACCCAATTTTATACAGGAAGGGTTAAAGTATCCTAACGGTGAAAATGTGGACTAAGTACTGGACCCGTGAATTCTATTCCCAGTTTACAACCTTGGACAAGTCACTCAAGTTCTCTGTACCTCAGTTTCCCCATCTGTGAAGTGGGAACAATTACCAAACCTAGCTTTGCAATCCTGCTTAGCATAATTTAAGATTTGTCAACCATTTTGAATGAAAAGGGAAGTTGCATTATTACTGCACTGTTTTTTGGTTTTCCCTCTGTTAACAGAAACACACACAATACTGTTGTAAAGAGAGAATGCTGTGTATAGCCAAACAAAAATTCATATTCTTCCCATCTCCCCTGCATTTCTTTTAATAGTACAGCTGTCCCACTCCTAAGATGGCAACCAATTCTGATTTCTTCTCTCTCCTCTCCTATCTGAAAACATCCCTCCTCTGATCAGTTTCCCACTGCAATCCCAACAGTCTGGTAAAGGTCCCACTGAGCACACCCCAGATAGCAGTAGAAAGGAAAAAACCTACATACTATGTAGCAGCAAGAAATGGGGGAGTGAGTGTGAAGCAGAAAGGAGGGAGAGAGATAATGAAAGAGAAAAATAGGATACAAAAACCAAACAGCACATCCAGGAGCGAGAACGAAGACTGCCCGCACTGATAACCGCTCTCGCTTCATCACAGGCCAATTTGTCAGCCATTGTAAGGAGGAACAGTCTATCTCTCTGCCATGAGAAAAAACAGGTCCACAGTTGTGTTTTTCGTTTGGGGTTTGAATTGGACAGAGAACATCTGTTTTCCTTGGCTCTGCCAAATCACCAGGGTCCTCCTCTGAAGGGGCTTTTACCACAAATGAGCATGCTCAATGCCCCTTCACCTCTCCCCTCCCCAGCTCCACACAGCAAACACATAAGACAGCTGGGGTCCAGGATGGGAGGGATGGAGCGGGGACTAGAGGAGAGTGTTCTGTGAGAGGTTCCTGTGAGGGGGATTCATTGTCTCCGGACAGCGGATGACTGGATTTGTTGTTAGAAAGAAAGAAAGATTCAAAACTCACAGAACTGCACTGTCCACAACGTCAGAGTTCTCATTCCTCCCCACAATGCAAAAGCTCCATTGAGTTCAGTGGATTTAACTGAAACCTTGACCCTTCTCAAGATTACCTCGGGTCCATCCTCCTCCAGTCATCTTCAATAGCACATACTCTCCTTTGTGCAATTACCATTCCCTTGAACTTTGCACCTCAAACCTGACAGCAAATCTGTGCAGAGAAGTGAGCCCTCCATTACTTGCTAACCTCATTCTGAAAACCCTAATACAGCCACGTCAGGGCACCAGGTTACGACATGGTTATCTGGTGTTTTAGCTGAGGCTCGCATCATAGAAGTGTAGGACTGGAAGGACCTTGAGGAATCCTCTAGTCCAATCCCCTGAACTCCAAGCAGGACTACATAATAACTAGACCATCCCTGACAGATGTTTGTCCAACCTGTTCTTTAAAATCTCCAATGAAGGGTCCTATTTGGAAAGTAGCTAGCAATAATATGCATCACTCTTTTGGGAAAAATGCATTCATCTTATTTTTTTAAAAAAACTAAAATATTCATCTGTTCTTCAGAAATGTTAGTTCCACCATAGGAATTTTCTTAGTGTCTTTCTCCTCCTTGCCCACACTATTTAAAAAATAATGGGCTATGAGTTTTCCTCTTTCACTGGTTCTGTCCAGCCAGGAATCAACTACTGTACTGAGTTACTGCAACTTGCTGAGGAATGAATCAATGGATACTCATGTTGTTGTTTGTTTTTTAAAATAGGACCAAAGCTAAGGAATACACAAATACAACCAAGGGAGGGAAACATACAAAATGATGCAAGGTTCATTTCTTTAAGATAAAACAAGAATTTTGTACAAAATTCTCAGTGTAAAGTTTAGCATCAATTATTTGCCCACACACACTGAGGTAACAGTAAGTGTGTGCGGAAGCACAGTAAAGGTAGGTGTAAAAAGAGCACTGGATCTTTGAATGAGATTCACCACAGGCAGATGGCAGAGGTTTGGTTATGAAAGAGTACCGCTTCTCTCCTTGCAGAAAGGCAAATGACTTGTGTTACAACTGTTCAGCATCTAGCCAAGCCCCAGCAGAATCCTGTATCACACGGGTTAACTTCAGCACAGCATGCTGAAATAGGAATAGTCAACAACCATCACCAATACCCACATCATGTAGTGTTGAATCAAAACTGGAACCTTCAATATCAACCCCTTCAGATTGCAGCGGGAAGAGGCTCTTGGATCTCCATTCCTATATCTCAATATGCCCTGGTGGTATGAGTTTCAAGGCCAGAGCTAGAACTGGAAGGGAGTTCAGTGTTCTGTACACATCTAGTCAAAATATCCCAAGAACAGCTATTCTCAGGAAGATTTGGCTTCAGATGGAGACAACCTTAGACCAGCAATGCCATGGCAGATGGTAGAAATCACAAAAGGTCAGCCCATTGAGAGATTTCTGCTGTTTTCGAGGTTAAACATTGCAAAGACAGTTCACCACTAGCTCATTGGTGTCTAATCCAAACCCTAGTCCCAATGGGGCCTTGCAGGAAGAGTGAGAAGAACACTGCAGTCCTCATCCAAAACTCCCCAGCCACTGCCTTTGTTCCCTAGGAAGCAACATTTTAAACCCTGTTTAAAAGAATGTATTAAACACATCTTTGAAAAAACATAAAAAAATCTGTATTAATATCTAATAATCATTCTTGGTTTTTCCCAAGGTGTTTGGGAGTCCTTCTCAAACAAAACATACCAAACAAAAAATGGAAATCACTTAGTCTTATCTGGACATTAGAAGAGAGCAGTCATTAAGTTAGGTACTGGAACGTTCCTTACCTAGAAAGTGGGGTGCCACCTTCAGACACCCAAGAACGATTGGTACTCTGTATTTTCTCCATGCCTCTCTTGGTATGTTTACAACACACACATACCCCAAGCAAAACACGTAGAGAGCCACAAATAATGTGAGCTCTGCTCCTCCAAACTCATCTAAAATGCTATAACCCCTTGCCTTTAAAATTCTGGTCCAACTCCCAGTCTGGAAAGATCATCCAGAACTGATGCAGAACACCATGCAGTGTCCGTGAATCTCTGGAGTGGGTTACTCCTATGTTTCAATATTTTTAGTATATTTTATGCTTTTTTTTTGTTCAAATCAATATTGCTAGAAAAGAAAAAAACGGTATATTTTAAAATGCACCAATAGGACTGTTTTTTTAAAAAGGGAGCAAAAGTCCATCATTTAAAATTAATTAATTCAGAACTGAACTATTAACAAAATAAAAATTCAAGACACATACATGGCTATATTTATTTCCAAGTAATTTTAAAGACCCTCTAATGCTGCAAGATAATCGCACAGTCCATTCATTTGCAATAGATACAAAGGTTAACTTTCACTTAATTACAATTAATTTTAATTTCACAGGAATAAGGAAAGAACATAATAAGATTCCCTCTTGACATACCGTATCTTACAGATGAGGAACAGTAGTTCTTTATGCTGCTGCTTCTCATCCACCTTCTTTAGGCCCCCACCCCCACTCCCACCCTCAAACTCAAGCAGAATGGATCTGTGATAGAGTATGTATTCTGGAAGAGATGAGATGACATCACAGGACACTGGGGTAAAGGGAGGCAGCAGGAATGGAAACAGTAATAGTGTACAAGGCTAATGTTTATACTTCTTGAGTGCCCCAATAAAGGAAAGCGGGGGAGGGAGGGGAGGAGGGGAAAAGGTGGATGCATACAAAACTACTGCAAAAAGAGAGTAGTGGACACCTTATAGAACCAAACTCATAATGCTGATGGATTTCCAGGCAGGAAACAAACAAGACTGTGTTGCAACAAGGCGGCACAGGATAGCAAGCCAGATGTGTGCCATGCACATGTAAAGAAGATACAGCCAATGAGGAGACAACACAGAATCACAGAAACATAGAGATGACAGGACCTCAATAGGTCACCAAGTCCAGACCCCTGTACTCAGGCAGGATCAAATAAATCTAGATTATCCCTTAGAGGCTTTTGTCCAAACTGTTCTTAAAAACCTCTCATGAACAGAGGGCTGGAGCACATGATTTATGAGAGGCTGAGGGAACTGGGATTATTTAATCTGCAGAAGAGAAGAATGAGGGGAGATTTGATAGCAGCTTTCAACCACCTACCTGAAAGAGGGTTCCAAAGAGGATGGATCTAGATTGTTCTCAGTGGTAGCAGATGACAGAACAAGGAGTAATGGCCTCAAGTTTCAGTGGAGGAGGTTTAGGATATTAGGAAAAACTTTTTCACTAGGAGGGTGGTGAAGCACTGGAATGGGCTACCTAGGGAGGTGGTGGAATCTCCTTCCTTAGAGGTTTTTAAGGCCCAGCTTGACAAAGCCCTGGCTGGGATGATTTAGTTGGGGATTGGTCCTGCTTTAAGCAGGGGGTTGGACTAGATGACCTCCCACCCAACCCTGATATTCTATGATTCTATAGTCCACCCCCACATCCTTGGGGCCCTCCTTGGCTCCCCATTCCAAATGTATCCTCATCACAGGCACTTTGAATGGGGTCCTGCCCACACCCGTCAGGGTCAGGTAGGTATCGCACATCATCCGATCTGGGGGCAACATCTCAGGCCAGACCAGCATCACCTCAGCGCCGGTGTCCCGGTATCCATTGACCTTCCTCTCATCCACCTCCAGGGGAACAAGGTACTCGCTCTGTAGGGATAGCCCCATGCACACCCTGAAAACTGAGAACCTTGAGTCTGGAGCATACAGCCCCCAAGAGGAGTTGGTCTGGGAAACTCCTCCCTCCTGAGCAGTTAGTAAGCTGATAACCCCTTCTGTCTGGGAAGCCTGCTCCTCCTCTGTCTGGGTTCCTACCCAGTTAACCCTGTGAGGGTTCGATTTGCTCAGTCTGTCCTTGAGCTTAGGGCACTGGGTCCATATATGGCCTCTCTGCCCACAACAATTCATGTTCCGTTGGTCCCTTCAAGCCGGGCGGTTGGTCCTGATGCCGGTTGTTCCCCTTGAGAGGGGGTTCTCCACATTCCCTCTCTGCGCAGTAGTGGGCTTATTCTTTTGGGACTCCTCTTTTCCATCCCATGACCAGCTGTCCACAAATTCATCGGCCAGCTGGCCTGCAGGTCTTCTGGTTTTTTGCCCACCAACAGTATCCTCAGGTTGGATGGGCAATGTTCATAGAGTTGCTCCAGTACAATCAGTTTAACCATGTTCTCCTTAATCTGGGTCCTATCTGCCCACTTATGACATATCCCTCCATTTGGATGATCAGTTCCAGATATGTGTCATCTGGGGTTTTATGCTGACACCAGAACTTTTTCCAGTACGCCTCGGGAGTCATCCAAAACTTGCATAGCAGGGCCTTTTTGAACAGTTCATAGTCCCCTGTCTCCACATCTTCCATTCAGCTGTACATCCACATGGCTTTGGGGTCCAGTAAGGAGCTGAGTAACCAGAGTCTGTCTGTAGGGTCAAACCTGTGCACCCCATAGTAGGCCTTCTCAAAGGCAATCAGGAATTCATGTATGTCCTCCCTTTCCTTAAACTGGGACAGGATGCGCTTATCAAAGCTCCATGCAGTTCTGGGTCCCCCTCACTCACCACAGCAGCGGGCTCTCTGCTCCTCAGCCTTCCCAACTCCCAACAGTTCATGCTGTAACTGTTTCTCCCTATCCTCCAGCTCGAAACTGAAAGAGCTAATCTCCTTCTCCTATTCCAGCCACCTGAGCTCCAGCGATGGGGAGCTCCACAATGAGGTTCCCCTGCTGGCCCCGGGGGTCACGCTGCCCCTGGGGTTCGCCAGGTTCCTTCCAGCCCCTCCCCTAATCATAAGTAGGAGGGACCCTGGAGTGCTCTTGGCAGCAGTCTGACCACTCCCAACTGGTGTCTGCCTCTGCCAGGTTGCTTCCCTCCAGGACAGGGATCAGCTCCTTTGAGTGATCCTTCTCCTTCAGCTGGGCAATCAGCAGAGCTTGAGTGAGCTTTCCAGTGTGCAGCCCTCTCTCTCGGCACAGAGGTCCCTCTTAAGGAGATAGTTATATATCTCCCCACTGTTCCCAAGATGTTGTGGACTTGCAGGCTTGTGTGCTCCCAGCTCCCCACGGTTTCCGGGAGGAACCCCTACTGTGCCAGCCCTTCTCCAAGTCACCACCCCTCTTCCAGGGTCAAGCCACAGACTCCTCCACTCTTGAAACTGCTCACCACAGTCCCCAGAGGGAGCCCCGTAACTGTAACAGTCATTCTCACTGGTCACGCACTCCCAGGAGTTAAGTGTAGCTCCTTCACTTCCTGAAACCACTCCTCTCTCAGCCTTCAGCATGCCTGGTTCTCGTTAATCCCCCTTCATTTTACTGTTTCCCAGCCACTTACTGCAGGAAGCGTCATCCATGGGGTGCCGTACATCCCACGACTACCACCAGTTGTCACAGAGTACGGGGGAGTCAGGGCCCGGCACTCCACATTTCCTGCGATTCACTGAAGGTTTATTAGAGGACAGGAACACAGTCCAAAACAGAGCTTGTAGGTATAGAAATCAGGACCCCACAGTCAGGTCCATCTTGGGGGGTGGGGAGCCCAGACCCAGGTTCTGGGCCTCCCCCCCCCCCATCTCCAAATTGAAACTCCCTCCAGCAATCTCACCCAGCCACACACACCGGCTCCTCCTCCAGCCTTTGTCCTGGGTGGTCCACCTCTTCTCATGACACAGCCTTCTGGCCAGCTCATTCATTTAGCTCCCCACCCCTTCTGAGGTAACAATGTCCAGCATTTAACTCAAAGACCATGTGTCAGGCCTCTGGCCCTAGTTATCATTATACCTCGCTCACTAGACTCTGAATTGTCCTTACCTTCACTGGGGAACTTCACACCATCTTTCCCAGGGATCAGTAGGGGAACAGAAACCTGCCTCAATATTGGGCTCCAGGCCACGGACCCTAAGGTAATCAATCAAAGTCTGCTCCATCAGACACTTTGCTGCAGCTTCATGGATCCCTTTCTACCATTAGTCTTTCCTCTGGCCTTTTCCCCAGCCCCTTCCTGGACTATCTCGAATGAGCAACACCTCCCCACGCTTCTCCGTAGAGATTTGGCCATTCCCCTTGTGTCAGGGTGAGCCACGGGCCCTTGTGCCAGCCCTGTGGAGTCCGAGTATCCCCGCTTTCTAGTGCCCAGAGAGGAACTGCAGTGTTCATCTCACTCTTCCTGCAGGCCCTTCCAACTTCACTCCAAATTCCTAGGGTTGCCAACTTTCTATCTAATTGCATAAAATGGAACACCCTTCCCCAACCCCTTCCCTGAGGCCCCGCCTCCAGCTCACCCCATCCCCCCTCCCTCTGTCACTTGCTCTACCCCACACTCACTCATACATTTTCACCTGGCTGGGGCAGGGGCTTGGGGTTTAGGAGGGGGTGAGGGCTCTGGCTGGGAGTACACAAGGGGACTCTGGGCTGGGGCAGAGAATTGGTGTGGGGGAGGGAGTATGGCATTGGGCTGGAGGTGCAGGTTCTGGGGTGGAGCTGGGGATCAGGGGTTTGGTGTGCACAAGGGGTCTCAGGGCTGGGACCGAAGGGTTGAGAGTGGGGGGGGGGGGGACCAGGGCTGGGGCAGGAGGCTAGGGGTGGGCGGAGATGAGGAGTGCAGACTCTGGGCAGCGCTGACCTTTTGAGAAGCGGCTAGCATGTTCCTTTGGCTCCCAGGTGGAGGTGCGACCAGGTGGATCTGCGTGCTGCCCCCGCCAGCAGGCTGGGAACTGCGGCCAATGGGAGCTGCGGAGCCAAGGCTCAAGTTGGGGGCAGCGTGTGGATCCCCTGTGGCTGCCCCTACACCTAGGAGCCAGAGGGACATGTCACCTCTTCTGGGGAGCTGCACGAAGCCACAGAGGGAGCCTGCTAGCACTACAACAATCGGACTTTTAATGGAGTCACTTTTTGACTGGGTGTTCTGCCCCTTATGCTTCACTGTCACTTGGGCTTTATTATCCATTATCTTTATTGTGCTGTTTCCCCTCCCAACCATTCCTTAGAATCATAAACTCTACCATGTCATGATCACTTTCAGCCAATCTGCCTTCCACTTTCAAATTCTCAACCAATTCCTCCCTATTTGTCAAAATCAAGTCTAGAACAGCCTGTCCTCTGGTAGCTTTCTCCACCTCCTGAAATAAAAAATAATGCCTCCAATACATTCCAATAACTCACTGGATAATCTGTGCCAATATGTTATTTTCCCAGCAGATGCCTGGGTAGTTGAAGTCCCCCACCACCATCATAGCTATCCTGGCAGAAGTTTATAGTATAGACGTGGTCTTAGTTAAACCAGTGCATCTCAGAATACAGACAAGGCCATAGGTTCATGCCCAATAAAAGGGATAGACCCGGTCTGTCTCAGCAAGACGGAAGCTCCAGCTCGAATGTTTGTGTTAAATATTTACCAGCTCATTTGCATGGCAGCTGGTCTGCAGGCTGAATAGCATTCTATAAACGTATAGGAAAAACCTACTGCTTTATAGAGATAAAAAAGAAAAGCATGATTGTTTGTTTTATCTCCACCTTTAATCTGAACTACCCTTTTGTGCTGACACTGTTAATGATGCCTCCAGGCCTTGACCAAGCCAAGTAAACTAGTGATTTCATTGCTGCTTCCTTCACCTAAATGTCTCAGGAGACACAAGTGCTTCCCTTGGGCAGGCGTAGCATCCTCAAGCACAGCTGCATCGCCTCCACTTCCTTCCTCAACCCAAACCTCCAGTTTGCATTCAGTATCTGTATTCCTAGTGCAATTCTTAACTATTAACTCTCCTCCTCTTCCTCTCGCCCACCCATCTCTTATCAACATAGCTACAAATTTGTCACTGGCAAGCCAATTTAAATAGGGAAGAGACAGCAAAAACCACCAGCCCCTCTCTCTACAGGACATGTCCGAGCCCCTCATGTGATAAGGGACTCAGAGAGACTCTTTTATTTAAGGCTGTGGCTACAGTAGAGATTGTACAGCACCAATACAGCTGCGGCCCTGTACACTCTCTGTGTAGCCGCTTGAAGCCAAAGGGAGAGAGACATTAATTAGTCCATCCCCAATGAGCAGTGGTAGCTCTGTCACCGATATACAGTCCACACCACTGCTTAGCTCAGTATAATTTACATCGCTCAGGAGGTGTCTTATTCCCGCTCCTGAGCTACATAAGTTATATTGCCATAAGTGGTAAAGTAGACATATCCTAGATCTCTACTGTTGGGCCCTACAGTTCAGCTGCTGATTTGACCATCATGAGCAAAATGTTAATTATCTAATAAATAAGCAATATATCATTAATCATTTTCATATACTAAAAATGTACACTCAATAAGAATCTGAAAATATTAAGCTATAATTGCTTAAATAAATATATTTCCTTATTGTATACCCTTATAGGTAGCAAAAATATACTAAATATAGCATAAAGGCTCTATTAAATTGTAATTGATGGTTATATCGACTGATGAGAATGCATCTTTCCTTAGAAAATAACTGAAGTACAAATGGAAAAGCTGATTTCAACCGATGATTTAAATCAAGGCTTTCCACTTGATGATTCAAATCATAATTTAAAATGCCTTCATTTAAAAATCAATCCACGCTGGTTGGAATGACCACATTACTCACAAACAGCAGAAACAGTTATGCAGGTATCTCCAGTGAGTTACAAAACCTTTATGTCTTCACATTCCGTCAAGTTTATTGTCGGTTTCCAACAAGCTTGCATCAGGGTAATTAACCAGGTTAGTTAAACCAGTGAAAACCCCTCTGTGGACACACATATTACAAAGAAATGGATTTCATCATTTTAGCTTGTCTCTGTAGAAATAAGCTAACCTGATAAAAAAAGTTTAAACTGATTTAAGAGTGCCCACATACAATGTTGCACTGATTTATTGTCAGTTTAAAAATCACAACTTTAATTAAATCAGTATAACTGTGTGCAGACCAGAACATTGCATAAAGTGTTTATGCCATGTGTAGTGGGCAGCTGATCCCTCTCCAGTAAAAAAAGGGGTTAAAACAGCCCTGCAGAGGGCTGTTGCTGGGGGAAAGCAGCAAGCCTGGGCTGATTGGGGAAGCAGCCCTAGATGGGCCAGGCCCCAATCAGGCCACAGCTGGCCCTATAAAGGGGCTGAGAAGCAGGAGCTAGGGAGTCTCTCTTCAGACTGGGAGGGAGCAGGGCCTGGCTGCCTGCAGGACAGGGTACCTGAGGTGGAACAGTGCTGGGGGAATGGGCCAGGGAGCTGGGGAGCTCCAGCCTAGTAATTCCCCAGGCTACAGGCCTGATAGGACTGGGCTGCAGGGAAAGGCAGCAGATCCAAACCCCCTTGCCTATGATGAGTGGCTGTTACACTGCAGTCTGCCCCAGGGTGTGGGGGCTTGATGATAATTGGCAGTAGCCCTAGACTGAGGTAAGGTGGGGATTAGAGGGTTGGGGGATCCTGAGGGAGGGGAGACCCAGAGGCAGAGTGTGGGGGTATTGCCAGGGGGCAGCACCCCAGGCAAAAGGGCAGTGGGACATGGGGACATGGAGGGACATGGGGGCCAGTGGACAGTGAGACACCGGCCTGTACAGGGCACTCCGTATGGAAAAGAGCTAATTCCTGGACGGCCAGCAGGAGGCACCGCAGCGGTGAGTCGTTGCACCGTCACACCATGTTTTTGAGAGTTTGTTCAAATTTTAAAAAATAGTTAATTGGTATAATTGTTTTTAATCCTGCTATTTTGTAGGCCAAGTTGCCTTGGTTACCACATACAGCCTTCAAAGGGACAGAAATATTACAGCATATTTTTAGAACTGCTAAAATATAGATCTCAATGGACTTTACTGCACACACTTCTTCCTGGCTCATAACACAAGAACAAAGGGACAGTCACTTAAATTAAAAGGTTGGGAAATTCAAAACAGAAAAAGAAAAAAAAATCACATGAATAATTACACTGTGGAACTCATTGCCACAGGATGTTGTTGAGGCCAATAACTTGAGATTCAAAAGGGACTAGACATTTCTAAGGGCATGAAGATATCCAATGTTATCATAATTAGTGACACATTCTGGAAGGGATATTATATCTCATGCTTCAGGTGTGAAGTTAATCTCTAACTATTAAAAAACATAATGGAAATTAATCTGTTGTGCAGATAACCCTACAGTAGACTAATGATGGAGTGGTTACATCTTTCTTGAAGCATCTGGTGATGATCACTGTCAGACAGGTAACTGAACAAGATGGACCTCAGGTCCAGTTCAATATGGCAAATCCTATGCAACAATGTCATAAAATTAAGGTCCAGTATATCACAACCTACCAGTGCTACACACAAATGCTCTCTAATTGCTGGTATCCCACCTCTCCAATTGCATAGTACATATATAGGTATTTATGGTTCAGGATATCTGACCCTAGACATATTAATTCCTGGACTAGTGGTATATCAAGTATCCTTGCATCAAATTGGGCCACATAGGATGAGGTGGACTGGGAAAGGAGGAAACAATGTACCAGATTTTTTTTAAACCAAAACAGTTTCCTGTCTCATTTGGAAACCCCGTTAATCGCTATAAGCACCTTTATACCAGTATAATTGCATCTGCTCTGGGAGTGGTTTAACTATAGTTAAAGCAGTACAATTATTAGTGTAGACAAGTCAAAGACAGATGATTGAGGATGTGATAATCCTCATGGAAAGCATCACTTAACACCTACTGGAACAGTGAAACCTATTATAGTGAAATGAAGTTTCATTATAAGAGGAGCACAAATCCACTAAAATGCATATGAACAATTGGCAACTGCCACATGGCTTCACTATAATTGGATTCCTTATAGCTCACAGTTACCTCTAGAGCAGGGGTCTGCAACCCGCGGCTCCGGAGCCGCATGCGGCTCTTTCATCCCTCCGATGCGGCTCCCTGTGTGTTCTAATTTTAACCGGCCCGCAGACTGTTCTCTATGCGGCCCGCCAGCACTGTCCAACCAGTGCGCGGAGCCGCAGCCGAAAGAGAGGGGCGGGGTCAATAAGAGGCGAGCGGCGGGGGGGGGGGGGGAGAAGAACGGAGGCGGAGCCGGGGCCGGGGCACGAGGCGAGGCGGAGCTGGCGGAGAAGTGCGAGTCGGGCCGGGGCCGGAGGCGAAGCGCGGTGGAGCCAGCGGATAAGAGTGAGCCGGGGCCGGGGCACGAGGCAAGGCAAGGCAAGCTGGGGGAGGGGGGGAGTGAAAGCACGGCCGGGGGGGAGGGGGAGGAAGAAGAGCGAGAGCACGGCTGGAGGGGAGGGGGAGGGAAGAAGAGCGAGAGCACGGCCGGAGCGGGGGGGAGGGAGGGAAGAAGAGCGAGAGCACGGCCGGAGCGGGGGGGAGGAAGGGGGGGGAGGAAGAAGAGCGAGAGCACGGCCGGAGGGGGGGGAGGGAGGGAAGAAGAGCGAGAGCACGGCCGGAGCGGGGGGGGAGGAAGGGGGGGAGGAAGAAGAGCGAGAGCACGGCCGGAGGGGGGGGGATGGAGGGAAGAAGAGCGAGAGCACGGCCGGAGCGGGAGGGAGGAAGGGGGGGGAGGAAGAAGAGCGAGAGCACGGCCGGAGGGGGGGGAGGGAGGGAAGAAGAGCGAGAGCACGGCTGGAGGGGAGGGGGAGGGAAGAAGAGCGAGAGCACGGCCGGAGGGGGGGGGAGGGAGGGAAGAAGAGCGAGAGCACGGCTGGAGGGGAGGGGGAGGGGGAGGGAAGAAGAGCGAGAGCACGGCCGGAGGGGGAGGGGGTCGGCCCTCACACATCTTCACCGTCCTTACCAAATCTGGCCCTCTTCCCAAAAAGTTTGGACACCCCTGATCTAAATGCAACACATTATAGTTTGTTTATACATAGCATAAAGGCAAAGAAAACGTTATATGCAGTGTTATTTCATTTTAAATGTCAAAAGGGTTTTGTGGCTCCCAGTGTTTTCTTTACTGTGGGAAACGGGTCCAAATGGCTCTTTGAGTGGTAAAGGTTGCAGACCCCTGCTCTAGAGGATTCTCTCCCTCTCACATATATAGCTTCAATTATTTGAGGATCCACAGAAGAAAATACAGGTAACATTACCAACAAGATATCTCCCTTCACTCCACCATTCACAGGCAGTTTTAAACAAAGCACCACAATCCTGACCTGACCCAGTCTGTTGAATATGTCTCTTCAGAGCTTTCAGCCTCTCTTCATTTTTTCCCCGATGAGCTTTCATAACACAGACATTAAAGGAACAAGTTTGCATGACAGTAAAATCCCAAGGTTGGATTTGCATCTCTTAACAGGTATGACGCCCTGCAGCCAACTGCAACTATGTCTCTAACAGATTATTACTGGCATGTCTGTTTCTACAGGAATCACAAACAGCCTCCTATAGACACCCCAAACTTAGTGGGCAGTAGCAGTGTGGGCTTTGCAGTGTTGGGGACTGCTGAAAAACATTAGGAAAATCCCATTGTCCAACAGTCCAGTCTAGACAAATAACATTTCACTACTTATTGGACAAGCAAGATCCTGGGTGAAGTCACTGACCAGCACACCCAGTCTGAGGCTGAAAGTGGCCTTCGGTCTTGATTTCCTTGTAAACCCACAGAAGAGAAGTTCATCCCATGTTACACTTTGGGGGCAACTCAGAGACACCAGTAATATGCCCTGTTCCTCAAATTCAGTATGTAGTGCAAGTGCCTGAACTTAACTAGAGGAGGAATTTACCAGTGTAGCAGGGCATCTATAGGCAAACAAAAAGACAAGTGTTCCACTAGACCAGGATCTTGGAAGAAAGATTCTCAAAAGTTTTCAACTTGGAGCAGGGAGAGGGGAAAAGAAGATTCCAGCAAGAAACTCTCCCCTTGAGAAACATCAGTGCGATATCTACCTGGAACACAGACGGTGACCCTACATACGCTTATGAACTTCTCTGACCCAGCATTCTCAGCTACTGAAATTCTAACTGGTGTTTTAAAGTCCAAACCTCCTAATTCACTTTTCACACCAGCAGAATCAGAAGAGTTCACAAAGGGCAAAGCCTTAGCACTAGCAAGAATTATTCCATACACCATCCAAGTTACACTGTAGTACTGTTGCTCCTCCTTCACTCCTCTGCTTGTGGCATGTCAACTAGCAGTTATCAGCATTGTGCACTGCCCTAGGAAAAGTAAACACTCCACAACATTTAGCTTTGCTTTGGAGAAAATACCAACCATACTTACTTCTGTTTGGCTTGTCTTAGGGCATGGCTATACTTGCAAGTTAGAGCACATTAAAGCAGCCCTGCGCATCCACACTGGCAAGGCACATAGACTGCCTGGACTATTGGGAAGAGGTACTCTGTGGGATAGCTGCCCATAATGCACCGCTCCCAATGCTGCTGCAAGTGCCGTAAATGTGCCCACACCAGTGTGCTTGCAGCTGCTAGTGTGGACAGGCTACAGTGCTTGCTCTATGAAGGCTGGTTTAACTCAAAGCGCTCTACATCTGCAAATATAGCCATGCCCTTAATTAGTGCACTCTGGTAAAGGGGACCGTTCCACTGATGCAGCTGCTTCTAAGGGTACGTCTACGCCTCAATCAGCACATGACTGAGGCTCACATAGACATATCCAAACTGGCTTCAATCCAGCTAGCTCAGGTACTGGACCAGGACAGCCACAGCAGCATGGGCTAGCAGCCTGAGTAATTATTTGGGGCTCCAGATGGGCTTGTATAGTCCACACTGAAACCCCTGCTATCCTGGCTTCATTGCTTTAGTACCCAGGTAGCTAGACGGAAGTTAGCTCAGGAATTTCTTCTCAAGCTGCAAACAGCCATGACTGCACTGCGGACATACCCTCAGTGACCAGTTTACAGAGAAATACTACCTACATTTTAACAGAAAAGCTTCAACCTGTACTGGCTAAAGGAAAATAATTTCTAAAATGATAAGGAACCAAATTCAGGTTCCAAGTGTTCAAAACCAAGAGATATTTTCCTCTTGTTTTACCCTGTAACTAGTAGGAAGACAGTTACATGCAAGATTAGGAGCATCCTTAACGATCAGCCTTAGCAATGCTGGAGATTTCACCTTGGTAAAATAGGGTAGGACTTCACAGTGATCATTCATTCACAGGCTTGCCAAGATAGACCAGTCACCTGATTCCTAGAAAAACAGTTGAATCAATTTTCTTGGACTAATTCAACTGACTAGAGACTTCCTAAAATTATACTAGAAATGGAAGCAGCAGTCCTTCATTGGAACAGTATTTCATAGAGCATGGTAAAGTGCAGGAGACACCTTAGCTAACTGCTACACCAAATCCTCAATTTATACCGTTAAGGACACTGCCAACGAAAATGACACAAGTAGGACTGCATATGACTCGCTTGCGATGAAATACGTACCAAGAGCCAGATCGAAAGCCCACTGAAATCAGTGGGCATTGGATTGTACCTTATCTAAGGTAAATTCCACTTGTAAATTGGGGCTGGGGGGAGAAGGCAAAGCAACAATCATGGTAGATCAGTGGCACACACTGATAAAGGGCCATGGGGCTCCCACAGTTATATCAGCTATTAAAGGCTAGAAAGGAAAGAGGCACATCAACAAAAGCATTAATACCCCGCAATCAGAAGTTTCTATGAAGAACCATACCCCTTGCAAGTAAGAAAGCAGAATGACTCTTCTTAAGCAATCCCATAAAATTCCTTAAACTCCCCGAGAAGGGAGTTAAAGTGCTGGACTCCTCTGGAGTTACAAGATGACAATGACTATGGGGGTAATTTTTAAAGGGACATACCATCAACTTTAAAAAAAAATGGAGAAACACTGACTACCCTATTGTTACAAGTAGCACCTAAGAAAAGTGAAGAAACGAGATGGGGGGAGGTCTTTTTTGAGATATAGGGCTGGTCCCCACTAGGGCTTAACGTCGACTTTAGCAAGGTAAAGTCGATTTAAACCTGTACCCGTCCTCACATGCATGTCCTTAAAATCGATTTAAAGGGACCTTAAAATCGACTTCTGTACTCCTCCCTAACGAGAGGCGTAGTGCTAAAATCGACCTCTCTAGGTCGATTGTGGACTAGTGAGGACGCAAGTGACATTACTAGCCTCCAGAGGCTGTCCCACAATGCTGCATTCTGACCGCTCTGGACTGCTTCACTGCTCCACTGTGACCGCTCTGGACAGCGCTCTCAACTTGCTGCTCTGGCCAGGTAGACAGGAAAAGACCCAGGAACATTTGAACAGCTTCCTGTTTGGAGCACAGGAGACCAGCCAAAGGAAAACCTTCCCAAGGGGATACCCCAGCCCACGAACTATCCTCTGGTGAGTGGTCTTTTTTTTGCACACACACCCTTCCCCCCGCCAGTCTGCACAACCGCCCCCGTCCCTCCCCCCCGCCAGTCTGCACAAGCGCCCCCGTCCCCCCCCCCCCGCCAGTCTATACAAGCGCCCCCGTTCCCCCCGCCAGTCTGCACACCCGCCCCCGTCCCCCCCGCCAGTCTGCACACCCGCCCCCGTCCCCCCATCCCCCCGCCAGTCTGCACACCCGCCCCCGTCCCCCCCGCCAGTCTGCACACCCGCCCCCGTCCCCCCATCCCCCCGCCAGTCTGCAGAACCGCCCCCGTCCCCCCCGCCAGTCTATACAAGCACCCCCGTCCCCCCGCCAGTCTGCACAAGCGCCCCCATCCCCCTGCCAGTCTGCACAACCGCCCCCGTCCGTCCCCCCCCGCCAGTCTGCACAACCGCCCCCATCCCCCCCGCCAGTCTGCACAACCACCCCCGTCTCCCCCGCCAGTCTGCACAACCGCCCCCATCCCCCCGTCCCTCCCGCCAGTCTGCACAACCACCCCCGTCCCCCCACCAGTCTGCACAAGCGCCCCCGTCCCCCCCACTAGTCTGCACAACCGCCCCCGTCCCCCCCGCCAGTCTGCACAACCGCCCCCGTCCCCCCCGCCAGTCTGCACAAGCGCCCCGTCCCCCCCGCCAGTTTACACAAGCGCCCCCGTCCCCCCCGCCAGTCTGCACAAGCGCCCCCCCCGCCAGTCTGCACAAGCACCCCCCCGCCAGTCTGCACAACCGCCCCCCCACTCCCAACAGGTAGCCTGTACACAGCCCGTGGTTTTCTTTTGGTTTTTAAATGTCCCGGTGCAGCGTGCCTGAAATCAAGCCCCCCCCCTTCCCCCCGCCATGCTGCACCCCCACCAGTCTGCACAAGCGCCCCCCCACTTCCAACAGGTAGCCTGTACACAGCCCGGTTTTGTTTTGAAGTTCGTGGTGAGCCCCACGCGGTGTGCTGGAGGAGGGATCCACGTGGGGAGGGAGGGGGGGGTTACTCTGGAATATCAGAGTATGGCTTAAGGTTAACATGGCCCGCTGCATGGTGATTTCAGTAGCCGTGTTGTGTTGAGGCTGTATGTGAGATGCTTCTGTGACTTTTGTGTGAGGCATCCAGTAACTTTTTAGGTGCGGAATATACTCCTAATAGGCCGTTGAATAATGTGGTTCCCCGTAGCATAGTACTCCCGTTGTGATCCGTGAATGTTTCTGTCTCATAAACTTGTGCCTTTCTTTGCCCACAGCTGCACAATTATCTCAGAATCCACCCAACTGCCCCTCTCGCCGTCTATTGCAGATACGGAAGCGTAAAAAGAAAACGCGTGATGACATGTTTAATGAACTACTCCGGAACTCCAACGCTGAGGCCGCACGGCAGACTGAATGGAGGGAAAAATTGCTACAGTCAAGACAGGAATCAAGAGCTGCAGCAGAAAAGCGTGAAGAACAACGGCTGATGCGTGAAGAACGGCTGGAGCGTGAGGAAAGACGAGAGGCACGCGAAGAAAGGCGGATGGATGCTTTGATCCGGATAATGGAGGACCAAAGCGATATGCTCAGGTGTCTGGTAGAGCAGAACCAAAGATCGCCTCTACAGCCTCTGTATAACCACCTCTCCCCCTCCCCAAGTCCCATAGCTTCCCCACCCAAACGCAGGGTGAGAACCCGGTGGGGGAAGCTCCGGGGACCGACCCACGCTACACCACAAGCCAGCACAAGCAGCAGCAGGATGAGTGTATCCGAAAACTTTTAAAAGCTGCTGAGTCTTGGCCACCCTACACCACCCCTAACCCCTTCCCCCCACCCGCTCCTCCACCACTGCAACTGCTGGTTTCCCTCCCCTCCCCACCCCACCCCACCCCGAATTTGTGATGAACCAATAAAGAAACCGTGATTTTTAAAACAGTGTATTTATTTCCTCTGCAAGCATCGGGAGGGGGGAGGGAAAGAGGGTGCAAGGACGGCAGGCTTAGGGCTGAGCAGAGCAAGGGACCGGGTTGTCAAACGTCATCTTGGGCACTCATGAAACTGGTTTTCAAGGCGTCCCTGAGGCGCAGCGCCTCATGGTGCGTTCTTCTACTTTCCCTGGTGTCTGGCTGCTGGTAAGCAGCAGACAGTAAATTTGCCTCTGCCTCCCAGCCCGCCATAAACGTTTCCCCCTTGCTCTCAGAGATTGTGGAGCACAGAGCAAGCAGCAATAACAATGGGGATATTTCTCTCGCTGATGTCTGAGTGAATCAGTAATGAATGCCATCTCCCCTTCACACGGCCAAATGCACACTCTATTGCCATTCTGCACTTGCTCAGCCTGTAATTGAACAGCTCCTGACCCCTGTCCAGGGCCCCAGTTTAGGGCTTCATAAGCCAGGGCATTAAGGGGTAGGCTGGGTCCCCAATGAGAACGATGGGCATTTCCACCTCCCCCCCATGGAAATTTTCTGGTCGGGGAAGAAAATCCCTTGCTGCAGCTGTCTAAAAATCCTAGAGTTCCTGAAAACACGAGTGTCATGAACCTTTCCCGGCCACCCCACGTACAGGTCGGTGAAACGTCCCTTGTGGTCAACCAATGCTTGCATGACCATAGAATAATATCCCTTCCGGTTTCTGTACTCTGTGGCCTCGTTGTCCGGTGCCAGGATAGGGATATGAGTCCCATCTATAGCCCCACCACAGTTAGGGAATCCCATGGCGGCAAAGCCATCTATTGTAGCTTGCAGGTTTCCAAGGTTTATAACCCTGGGTAGCAGCAGCTCGACGATTTCCCTGCTTACTTGCAACACAGCAGAGCCCACTGTAGATTTACCCACCCCAAACTGATTCGCGACTGACCGGTAGCAGTCTGGCGTTGCAAGCTTCCAGAGGGCTATCGCCACTCGCTTCTCAACTGTGAGGGCCGCCCTCATTCTGGTATTCTTGCGCCGGAGGGCCGGGGAAAGCAAGTCACAAAGTTCCATGAACGTGCCCTTACGCATGGAAAAGTTTCTGAGCCACTGGGAGTCATCCCAGACCCGCAGCACTATGCGATCCCACCAGTCAGTGCTTGTTTCCCTGGCCCAGAATCGGCGTTCCATGGCATGAGCCTGCCCCATTGCCACCAAATTTGCCAGATTGTCGGTCGCCCTACTTCCAAAAGCCACAGTGTCCCTGTCCCTGCAATGCATGTCCACGTCCATGTCCTCCTCCTCCTCCTCCTGGTCATCAGCTTCCGGAAAGCGCAGTTGTCTCCGGATAGCATTCCTCTGCAGACGATGCAGCATAAAATCCAGAACAAGGCGGGAGGTCTTCACAACGGCCAGTGCTGCAGTGATGGCATCTGCGGGCTCCATGCTCGCACTGCTATGGCATTAGCACAGCGCGGGGATGGGGCTCGAATAATGGGATGCCTACCCACGAGTGCACAGCTCGAAATGGTGTCAGTGGAAAAAAAGGGTGCGGAATGATGACATGCCTACCCACAGTGCAGCACTCGAAATGGTGTCGGCGTCACAAAAAAAAGGGTGCGGAATGATGACATGTCTAGCCACAGTGCAGCACTCAAAATGGTGTCGGCGTCACAAAAAAAAGGGTGCGGAATGATGACATGTCTAGCCACAGTGCAGCACTCAAAATGGTGCCTGCTGGGGGCTCCGGGAACTGTGGGATAGGTACCCATAGTGCAATGCTCGTTACGTCGACGCTTGCAAAAGTTGTAAGGACAGACACTGTCGACCTGCTGTGCTTTGTGGGGACACACTAAGTCGACTTTATAAAGTCTGCTTTAGAACATCGACTTAAGGAAAATCGACCTACTGCTGTAGTGAAGACATACTCATAGTTTGTGCATTTAACAGCTTCTAGTCACTCTCACTGTTTCCCTTATGTAGTCATTTTCCTGTTTGTGTGGGACTCAGTCAACAAGGAGGAGAGAGAAAAAGCAGTTAGGGAAATTTTTAGATTTGAAAACTTGTTCGCAAAACCACAGAAATTGGCATCAGGGAAGGCCTGGAACGGCTTTCAACTAAGTTGTTCCTTTAAAGAGTCAAAGCCCTAATCATTTCTGAGTGGGATTTTAAAAATTCCTGTCTCACCAAGGCTGCTCTGGATGTACAATGCAGCTTTCCAGGGAAAGTCCCCAAAGCAAGCGGCATGATTCATTTTGATGCAGGAGGGGACAACACCAGACAGTACATTAACAAGAGCGCTCTTGACACAGTAGATATGTTTCAAAATTGTACCAGACTCTGCAAATCTGATAGGCTATTTTCCATTTAGGAATTCATCAGGTTTTCACAGCACCACTAATAACCCTGAGAAGAGGCCTGGCGAGGCCAGGCTGATAATTCTGCAGTGCTCTCATACTCCCCCTTTAAACCAGCCATAATACAAAACTATCAGATACCTTGGAGTCTAAATCCCCTCACGTGCAAAGGATTTGTGCTAGGGTAACAATCCCTGTCTAATTACTAAAATAAAGAGATGTCTCTCCAAATTACACTATTTCTCCTCTGTTCCTTTGAGGGGATTAGCCTGATTAAAATGGTAATTTTGCCTCAGTTACATTGTTACATGCAAATACTGCCTGTAGTTCTAAACAATAGAAATAGCCTTGCAGAATTCATATGGAATGCCTGTGTAACAATTTCTAAGCGATGAACTGTCCCCCCTGATAAAGAAGGTTGTACCTTCCCAGATCTCAAAAATATGTAACATGTCATGTCAACGGAGGTTCCCAGGAGGCTGGATTAGGGAGATGTATCACTACAGCCCACTGTAAGGATAGAGCGTAGGACTGGTACATCAACCCAGCTCCCCAGTGCAGGCAGCATTCCTCTGTTTCAGATTGCAAGAAGCATTGGGCCAGATCCTTTGTATGAGGTAGTTATGTGGAACTGCAGACGGGCCTGCAACAGCAACTGGGAGGTTCCAACGCTAGCCTCACCCTAAATTGGCCAGGCTCAACTGAAACCCACAACTGATGCATTTTCAGAAAGTGGAGGACAAATGTGGAGCAGATCACTTTTGGAGCGAAAACGTTCACTCTTTCAAATGGCGTATTAAAAATTGATCATGACTTATTTTGTGTCTGTAAGGCATCTGGCACAATGAGGTCCTGGGACACTACCACAGCACTAAATAACAATACTCTACCTTTCTGTAGCACCTTCCACATAAACACATCCAAGCACAACTCCTACCCAATCAGTGGCAGTCAGAGTTGTTACCCTTCAGGATCAATAACCCTTGATGCTGGTTCCCTGAATTTCCTTCACAGTGACCTTCAGAAGAAGGTGGTTTGCTGTTTGCCCCCAGTCCCAGAGGGAACTGTGTGACTGAAGCCTTCCAACTCTATCAAGGCATCAGCATGTGACAGGCAAAAGGGGGGAACCCCATTCATAAACAGTGGCGTTATCTAGCAGCTCTGTGTTCTTGGGAAACCAGGTGAGCCTGCCTGACTCACGAAAGATCTTCCCCGCCCCGGTCTCTGCTTGAACCAAATCTGCATCAGAAGAAAGTCTTATAAAAAGCAATGAAAAGGCAGTGGGAGACGTACCTAAACCCCTGGGATAAGGATGACAGGATTAGGGAAACTCCCCTAGCCTCATTTGCATCAAAGTTTCTCTAAAGGCAAGAACAACACGGAACTCTGGACCAGAAAAGCAGGAAAGCACTGCATGATGGGGGATCTCTGCTCCAGATGTTAATGAACCCAAATGTGCACACACCCAGCTCAGTAGCTATCAGACCAATTCTAGTAATGAATCCTTTATTGGTATCCAAAATAATGAAGCTCCCTAATTGCATTGTGAGCTCCCTCCAAGGAACAGCACCCAAAGCCAGAAATGATCAGCTCCCAAGGTCTAGCTTGAACAAAACAACTTTGGTGTACTCCCTTGTTTACACATAAACAAATCTAGTGTTCTCCCTTTAACCACTGTTGTTTCTCTATCAAATCCCCTACCCATTCTCGAGTAAGTGTTCTGGTGCCTGGATACAAAATCTGCATCAGTTCCATTGGGACTTCATCTTCTCCTGACTGATCATGCTGGGAGCTTTGCCTGTCCCCAGCACTCTGAACCCTCAGCTACCACCATCACCTGGGAACCCAGATCAATTCAAGCTTCATGGAGTGGAGAACCCAGCTCGCTCTCTCCATCTCTCTCTGGGTATGGTTAGACTGGGGCTTTTTTAGCACTAAAACCCTTCTTTAGCGCTACAATTGCACTGCCAGAACACACTTCCAAGACACATTTTGCGCTTTTACTGACAGTTTATAGCGCTTCTGGTAAACCTCAAAACGAGAGGAATAAAGCTTTTAGCGCTGCCGCTTTAGTGCAAGGGTTGCAATGTGTACACCCCTTGCGTTATAATGAGCCTCCAGCATCCTGGCCCAGAATCCCCATTGCATCCTCTCTGGCCACCATTTAAAACTCTTCTGTCCCGTCCTCAGGTGACCCCATGTCAGACCCTCCCCCACATTCCATTTCAAATTCGAAAACCCGGGCCGCTGCTGCAGGCAGGGCTGCCGGGTCCCCTGCCGCTGTGGGCGGCAGGGTTCCTGCCGCTGTCCCGGGTCCCCGCCGTTGCGGGCAGGGCTGCGGGCGGGCTGCCTTTTCTCCACCGGTGGCGGCAGGGCTGCCGGTTCCCTGCCGCGGCGGGCGGCAGCCCTGCCGCGCTCCCAGCTCCTGCCCCGGTCCCCGCCGCTGCAGGCAGGGCTGCGGGTGGGCTTCCTGGTCCCCGCCGGTGGCGGCAGGGTGCTCCCAACTGCTGTCCCGGGTTCCCGCCGTGGTCAGGCAGCATGCATGCGGGCCCTCCGTCCCACCGCCGTGAGTTGCGGCAGGAGCTCGCGACCCCCCGGGGAGCACTCCGACACACACACACACGAAGTTTGAGAAACCCCCCCAAATAAATGGTTAGAGAAGGGAGGTGTGTGTGCAGAGCCAGGCAGTTTTGGAAAAGAAACTGACAGCCGGAAGTTCCCTCCCTACGCACAGGTTCCCAGTCCCCCCTCACCCCACTCCTTTGCAAAGCAGGTTGCACCCAGCTGAATGCTGGGATACCTGCCCTATCCCGCTACTCTCACTGCCGCCAGAAGCTCTGCAAATGTGTACATTCTTTGGCGCTAGAGGGATTTAATGTGTACACCCTCTAGCGCAACACCTGTAGCGCTAAATAGGGAAGCGCTATAAAAAAACAGCGCTATACCCTGTAGTCTAATCATACCCTCAAGGTATAGCCTTCTGACTCTGACTTGTATGATGTTATAATTTTCTAAACCTGACTTCTATAATCAGTTTAAATTAGATTTAATATTATAACTGTTTTGTTTGGCTCTCCTATGGTTATTACCTGGCAATAAATAACTTTCATAATTAAGCTGGTTGCTTCTCTCTCTCTCCCCCCCTCCCGTGTGTATTTTTGGGTTTCCTCATTCACTCTGCAGCAACACTCCTCATACCTAAGCTAAAAGATCCCTGCAGTGCCCTAAAATCCTGTGGGTTTACTCATCAAGCAGGTTACTACCGGAATAATTGTAATGTGAGAGTGGGGACAGAGACATGCTGAACCTGGGACATAGGAGGGTAGCAACTTGGAAGTGCTGCTCAACCTAGCCTGCTCAGGCGTGCTCTATTCCAGTTCGGGGCCCATGGCATATGAGCATGACAGCTTGGAGGTGCTGTTTGACCCAGCCTGCTGAGGCCAAGGGCCAAGGGATCAGCTTGGGAGTGCAGATTAACCGGATCCTCTCTGATGCGCTCTAATGTGTATGTGTGTGTTTGTCTGATTCTGGGGCTGGAAGAACCCAGCTCTGTGGAACCTACATCCTTCAGGATAGCTCCACTGGGAGGGAACTTTCAGCGGGGAGAAATAGAGCTCCATAAGAGAACATAAATGACACAAGCAGGACATTGATAGAAGTACACACACACAACCCAAAGAGTAACCCTAATAAATGAAAATACCCCAAAGTAACAGGCAAAGCTGGTAACAGTGAAACCAAGAAGTACCCTAGAAGGATTAATTGGAGGCCTGTGTTAAGAGCCTTGCGTACACTTAGTGCTACTCAGATAATGCAATACAGACAGCCACTTGATGGAGTCTTACCACCAGTGGGACAGTGTAGATAGTTGCTTCTGATGCTCTGCCAAACCAAAACACTCTTCATTCCACAGTCATGAAGTTATTCCATCCAGTGAGCATTAGGTGCCTCCAAGAGATGTCCCAGCTATCTGTGTGCTGTAGATACAATGGAATAAAAACTGGGTTTGATTACACTTGCCATGTACCCTGTAGCAGGGTGACCACCCGCTCCCTGCCCAGAAGGGCTGGAGTAGAGCAGGGAAGGGGTTGTGGCTGGGAGCCAGCCAACTCCCAGGCTTAATTGGGAAGCAGGCTCAGCTGAGTGACCATGCCCCAAACACTCAGGCTAGTATAAAGGCTGAGAGGCAGGGGCCTAGAGAGTCAGTCTCCTCTGTCTCCAGAGGAGGAGTGGCCTAGCTCCAGGGAGCCTTAAACAGGGTACCTAGACTGGTCCAGGACTGGGGCCAGGTGGTAGGAGCTGGGGAAGCTCTAGCCTGGGTGCCTCAGGCTGCTGGGCCTAGCAGAAGGCCTGATCCAGGGGTACTGGGGTTGCAGGGGGCAGTCCAGGGCTAGCATTAGGAGCAGCAGGCCAACCCCTTTGCTGGTGATGAGAGGCCATGATACTGCAGTCTGCCTCAGTGAGCAGAGGCAAATGGTGACTAGCAGTGGCCAAGTCTGAGGCAAGGTGGGGATAGTGGGTGGAGGGTTCTCTGGGGAGGGGACATGCTTAGACTTGAGGGGGTTCTGCAGGGGTGCAGCACCCTCAGCTAGAGGGCACTGGGCCGGAGTAGGAGCGGGACATTGGCTGGCAGAGGGTGCTCCGGAGGCTGGAGAGCTGATTCCCCAGATGATCAGCAGGAGGTGCCACTGGGGTGAGTGTCTGCTCGCTTACATACCCCCAAAGCACTTTACAGAGTACTGAGTTAGGAACTAATACTACCACACTAGACAGGCAAACACAGCTGGTAGTGGAGCTCAGCTAGACATCAGAGTGCTTCGGATATCAGAAGCTCTTACATTGGTTGCTAGAGCAGGGATCGGGCAGGCAAACTGTATTGTATCCAGTTTTGCACCCCCACCCCAGAAAGGATGTGAACAAATTGGAGAGAGTTGAGCAGAGGGTAATGAAAATAATCAGGAGACTGGGTCACATGGCTTATGAGAAGAGGCTGAGGGAACTAGGCTTATTTAGTCTACAGAAGAGAAGAGTGAGAGGGGATTTGATAGCAGCCTTTAACTACATGATTGGGGGGGGGGGGGTTTCCAAAGAGTATGGATCTAGACTCATCTCAGGTACTAGATGACAGAACAAGGAGTAATGGTCTCAAGTTGCAGTTGGGCAGGTCGAGGTTGGATATTAGGAAAAACTATTTCACTAGGAGGGTGGTGAAGCACTGGAATGGGTTACCAACGGAGGTGGCAGAATTTCCATCCTTAGAGGTTTTTAAGGCCTGGCTTGACAAAGCCCTGGCTGGAATAATTTAGTTGGGGTTGGTCTTGTTTTGAGCAGGGGGTTGGTCTAGATCATTGGTTCTCAAAGTGGGGGTTGCAACCCGATTATGTGGAGGTCGCAAGCCCCTGCTGCCGGTAGCCGGCCCCAACCCTGACCCCTGCCGGCGGAGCCCTGAGCCCCAGCCTCTGCTGCAGCGGCACCCTGAGTCCCAGCCCCTGCTTCAACGGGCTGCCGGCGGTGCCCGGAGTCCCGGCTCCGGCCCCTGCTGTGGCGGGCTGCCGGCAGTGACCCAGGCCCTGCCGCAGCGGGCTGCCAACGGCGCAGCGGGCCTTGTCCCCTGTGGTTGCTGGCGCCCTCTCCTGAGCCCGGCCCCTGACACCCCTACACCCCCTCAAGCCCAGCCTCTGCCCCGGGGGGCTGCTGGCACCCCCCCAGCCCATGTCCAGCCCCCGAGCCCGACCTCTAAGGGGGGGTCGTGCTTAGAGGCCTGGTGTCCGAAAGGGGTCACCAATAGAAAAAGTTTGAGAACCACTGGACTAGATGACCTCCTGAGGTCTCTTCCAACCCTAATCTTCTATCATTCTATGAAATGGCAGCTATATAATGCCATGATACAGAGAACTAGGAGTTGTATTGGGGGGGGGGGACCTTATGTCATGACCATGAATAATGTCAATAGTTTTCCCATTCTCTTTTTCAGATACATCACTGCAGTGACCATCGAGCACCCAGTAAAGTAAGGACATTCATGCAACTACATTCTTTAAAGGTTAAAGTAGGCAGAGCAAAGGGGGCATGAGCTGATTCAATAATAGGCTAAATAAGATTAGTTTGAAGCAATCCTCATAAATGGAGGGAGGAGAAAAGGGACACTGGGAAATAATTTGTCAGTATCCTTTTCAATTAATATATGGAGATATACCTATCTCATGGAACTGGAAAGACCTTGAAAGGTCATTGAGTCCAGTCCCCTGCCTACACTAACAGAACCAAGTACTGTCCCCTGACAGATTTTTTTTTTTTGTCCCAGATCCCTAAATGGTGTCATCAAGGATTGAACTCACACCCCTGGGTTTAACAGGCCAATTATGAAACCACTGAGCTATCCCTGCCCCCCCTCCCCTCCCCTCCCCTCCCCTCCCCGCCCCGCCCTGCCCTGCCCCGCCCCGCGCACATCAAGAGCCACTTACTGCCCTCAGTTCCCATGCTGAACACTTACATCAATGGGAGTTGCACTTGTGGATCAGCTTTGGGAATGCTACAGGATTTTTCAAACCCACACCTGAATTTTAGCAGGGTCTCATAACTAGCTGGCCTTGCTTTTGTTCTTAGTTTTAAGAATTTCATTTTTCATCCAGTTGCTTTTCAATTACCACTGTTAAGTCTTTCCACAAGGGCTCAGTAAGGACACTGGCCCATTACCACCTCTCTCTATGCCTAAAATTCTCACCTGAACTAAAGCACTAGTCCTTAAATGCAGGAACTCCTCATTTAATGTTGTAATGTTCCTGAAAAAATGTGACTAAGTGAAATGATGTTAAAGGAATCAAATTTCCCCATAAGAATTAATTTAAATGGGGGGTTAGGTTCATGGGGGGGGGGGGATTTCACCAGACAAAAATATATCCCCCTCCCACACACACACACAGTATAAGTTGTAAACAAAATTTAATATTGGTACACAGCAATGATTGTGTAGCTTGGCTGAGATGGTGAAGTCAGAGGGTGGGATATTTCCCAGGGAATGACTTACTGCTAAATGATGAACTAGCAATTGGCTGAGCCCTCAAGGGTTAACTCTCACACTCTACAATGCAGCAGGAAAGGCAGACAGACAGACACACACTGTGTGTGTGTGTGTGTGTGGTGTGTGTGTAAGAGATTATGCACATTTCCCCTTTAAATACACTGCCTTGTTAATTAGATTAGCAAAATGAGCCACAGCTGCTGCCCTGTCCTGTGGTGTATGTCCCCTGATCTAGGGAAGATGGGCTAAGTAGGGTTCAGGAGCAGGGGGGAAGAGGACACCTTGACATTAGCCACCCTCTCCTCCCCACACACACAGCAAGCAAGAGTCTCTGGGAGCAGCTCCAAGGCAGAGGGCAGGTGCAGCACATGGCAGTGTGGGGAGGGTCAGTTGACCTGCCAGCAATTGATAGCCTGCTGGGCAGCTGCTGCACAGAGAACTTAGGGGAGTGGAGAGCTGATAGGGAGAACTAATAGGGGGGCTGCTGGTGCACCTGGATTCCAACCCCCCACCAGCTAGCTGCAATCGGCTGCTCTTCCTACAGGCAGTGGACAAAGCAGGCGCCTGCCAAACGACGTTAGAAGGGAGCATTGCACAACTTTAAATGAGCATGTTCCCTAATTGATCAGCAACTTAACAATGAAACAATGTTAACCGGGACAACTTTAAGTGAGGAGTTCCTGTACCATTAATTTCTCTCTCAAACCTGCCATCCACATCCATCATATGTTCACTCTGAAGCAGAGTAACCAAGCCTGAGGAGCTCAGAGTTTTGTTTCACATAAATAGGCTTCACCAAGACTATTCAGTGTCATTTAGTTTCAGGGCCTGAAAAATCCAATGTAATCCAAACTGAGAAGCTTTTGCAGGTAAACAAAGGGAACTAAGCCATCAATTGTCACAAAAATATAAGCTTTCATTTAAAAAAAAAAAATTGAGTGCAGAAAATTAGCAATGTAAAAGAGAATGGAAGCTGATGTAATTCTGTCTTCCCAAGTCTGCAACCATCTTTCCAGCTTCACTGCCTCTGCTGCTGCTCCTAGCTTTGTCCAGCAGCAAAAATTAAACTGACCATGACGGCCATCAGTTTCACAGATATCACTGAGAACCCTAGGGCAGCAGTGAAACTGTCAAAATTCACATATTTCATACTGCTTCTGCTGCTCGGGAAAGCTCTTAGCAGAAAACATGGCCCCTCAACTTTGTAACAGCCACTAGCTAGAAGGCATCTGTTAATTTTTTCAAGCCCTGCAGTATTATGGACCATCTTACATGTGATTCCTTCTCTAAGAGGCAAGTGCTTTCCTCTTCACATGACAGTTAAATAGGGGAACTCATGCAGTTCCAAGATGATCTCAATATCTCATAAAAAGAAGTATTAAGCCAGCTCTAAAAGGAACTCTCATTCAGCCCTGCTTGGATGACTGGAGCATTCCTGGTGAGCTGAGGCTTGTATACAAGAGGTGGTTTATATGCATAAGGAGGAGGAGGCACAGCTAGGTGCATCTCTGACCTTCTTTCCCCACCCCTCCTGCACTGCCTAGCCCTAAGAATTGATATTTCCCATGCACACAACCACTAGGGAAAGATATACTACAAGGTGTTCAGCTAGAGAGCAGCTTGTGGGACTGGGAAAAACCTATCACCTGAGGATGGAGAGGGACTGGAAAAAGTTAGAAGAGAGTGTCAGCGAAGACCAGAACAGATATGAAATGTGATGCAGCAGAAACATCCCCAAACACTGAATCCCACAGAGCTTCTACCCACCTTGACAAAGTAAACTGTTTTGATATTAGTTAAATTCCCATGATGCATGTGCTATTGTCTGTAAAAAGGGACAATGGAAAGGATAACAAACATGAAAGGGGATCCCACCCCTGAAAAAATAATGTTTAAACCATCTCCCAAATGAAAGCTAATAGAGAGCTGTCATAACACTTGAGATGCCAGGTGGGCAACCCACCAGCAGCAATTCTACACCTCATGATGCCCCAGCTCTCTCAGCCAGCTTCATTAAAAGCCATTGTCCCTTTCCTTTTTTTTTTTTAACTTAGTGTTCTATTTGAAGTGATGTGTCTCCAGCCTCTTGCCTCTCCCCCCTCCATATTTATAAACCTGTTATGGATCCATCCTCCTGATCTGTTACAGACCAGTGGATAAATATTCTCGTCTCTGTGTAAAAAATACAGAGTAGTATACAGCAATCGATAACATGAATGATGTTGCAAGGTGGACACCTATAAAAAAAAGTACCGCATTTCCACAATAGACAATAATAAACTACACTTTTAAAATAAATTGTTAAAGCTAACAAGGTGAATTTATTCCTCATATTATAAATCACTGGAAGGAAAGGGTTCTAATTGAAAATACTGATTGCCTCAACAACTGTTATGCTGGGGATATCTCCTAGCTATTGATTTAATCATCTCTGAGGAATACACAAAACTAGGGTCGGTGCAAGGATATTTCCTGCCCTCGGCGAAACTTCCACCTTGCACCCCAACCCTACAGCCCTGCAACAGCTTCTCTCCCCTCCCCTCCCGCCAGCAATATCAGTTTCAGCCTGGAGCAGCTTCACCTGTGCTGGGAGAGGGAGACTGAGGACTCCAGGCTGAAACTGAGATTGCCAGCAGGGGTGCCAGCCAGAGCTCCGCCTGCGGCTCTCAGACTCCCTCTCCCAGTGCAGGCAAAGCCACACCCCTCCCGAGTGGCATGGATTTGCCTGCACTGGGAGAGGGAGTCTGAGGGCCACAGGTGTCAGCGCACTGTGGGCGGACCAACCCACGAACACTTTTAAAAAAATGGGGGCACCACTTTGGCACCCCCACATCTTGACACCCTGGGTTACCACCTAGTTCGCCTAAGGGGTTGCACCAGCCCTGCACAAAACACTAACAGTCCCATGATTTTTTTTATATGACTGAATATTGAAAATACAGTTTGCTCCTCCCTGCCAACATCAGCTGGCATTTTTCATTTGAAGAAGTTATTATTTGCACAGCACTGGGTTGTTGGGTGTTTTATACATGAGGAAATTCTTCTCTCTGGAAAAACACATTGTGGGATCACATCACTTTTCCTACAGAAGCTCCTGTTTCTCCCCCAAGATTTGTTACCCTCAGCTAAACCATATGGCCCTTCTCCTGAATCCCACTTCATCCTAGTGGCTTTTACTGATGCACAAGTGATATCTTCTCCACCTGCGCAGACAACCAGCAGCACTATCTGGACATACCCAGTGCTTCAAGTTTCCTACTTCTGGGAACGTTTGGCTGCCTCTTGATGCTTACAAGACAAGAGACTGTGAGGTTTTTGCTCTCTATGGATGCAATGGAAAATATAGTGTCCTCAGAACTCCAACTAGGGACAAACACGTGCACACAAACTTTTCAAATGCATTACCCAAGAATGTTCTTGGTACAAGCTTCCTTGCAGTTACCCATGCTGGCTGGGCAAAAGCCATAGATAGAGCCAGAGATGGCTCTATGAAAAGAAAGAGTTGACTCAGTGACAACTCCATCATTTGGGGAAGTTTGGGTACAGAGGGGAGGCTATAAAGCAAGTTCCAAGTTTCTTAAACATGGTAATAAAGACTTTATAGAAGTGCAGCGTACAGGAAAAATATTATCTGAACAGAAAAAGAGGGTGTGATACAACCAAGGGAAACCCAGGATTAAACCATACAAGGCAATGTTCCTTAGTCACATTGATCATTTCTAGAGTTAGGAGTTCGAAAGGAGTAAAAATATTTACAATACAGAGGAGAAGGAGAGAGAGAGAATTCCCTCCTTACCTAAATGCAGTAATTCTCACCCAGGGACTAACATAGTTTAAAAAGGAAAGGGAAAAGGATGAGAAAATCCCTTCCTGTCATGATAAAGGGTTTGTAGAACTTAGACAATGTTTCTTGCCCACATGCTGCAGACAAGAGAATAGAAGTGTTGAACTATGCAGTATATGGTACTGGTACCGAATAGGAGCAGAGGTTGCAACATAACTGATTGTTCCTTTAGAACCCCATTCAGCATTGTACTTAAGCACACATCTAACTCCAAGCACTAATGCCAATGGGAGTTCTCATGTGTTTGAAATTAAGCAGGTGCTTAAATACCTTACTGAATCAGAGCCTAAAGGAACAAAGCTCTAAGACTTCCTCGCTCCCTCTTTTTAAAAGGTGTGTAAAAATCTTCTTGACTAAATCCAAGAATCAGCCTCTTTAAAAGAATGTGTAAACTAATACTAGGAAAGCCACTTCTGTGGTTTTTACTGGCCAAGTTTCAATGCCACCTGTCTGAGAACTTCCGCTGGCTGCCCCTCTCAGACAGGCCCTAAAAACAATCCAACCTCAAGTGCAAAAGGCCAGCACAGGAACCAGACAGAACTAAACACTAGTAGATAGAGGGTAAATTTTTTATCACCCTGGGAGACACAATTCCCCTCCACACAAGACACCCTGAAAAAAAAAATATTACACCTACTTACAAGAAAGAAAAAGCAGCCTGCTGGAAGCAAATGTTTACTGCACCAGTCTCCTCACCAAAACTTGTATTTTGTAGGGAAATCCTTTTTTAAAAAAAAAAAATTAAGCCCCAATGATGGAATTAACCTGTCAGATTAATAAAAAACTCCAGTTTGCTAAACAATGCATTGTAATTATCAAGGACTTTTTGAATAAGCCATTCAAATGAACAAATCTGCTGTGAAGCCAATTTAGTTACATTAACAATGAAACCTTTTTTAAAATGAAAGGCCTGGCAAGAATAAAGCTGTTCAAGGAATAAACTCACTGCCATAGCCTGAACCATGACTTCTGCAAAGATGGATCTGTGGGGCTTACCTCCTCTCCTACAGTGGGGGGTGGAGGGGGGACAATGGGATGAGAAGCTATTTCAAGGCAGATTCTTTTAATGCAAAAGGGCTGAAACTGAACAGCAAAACAGCATTACAAGAGCATTAAGTAATCCTACTCCTGCAGTTAGCATTTTGCTATCCAATTAGCTTGTCCAAGTGTAAGAGGAAAAGTCTGTTCCAAAATCAGAAGATATTTTGCAAGGCCTGGCCTATTGGAATATGTGTACCACCGTTTGAAAAAAAAAATGGATGCCAGAGCAATGAAACAGTAAATTATTGTACCAGTACAAGAGAAATCTATTTTTGGATTGAGAATCAGGGAATCCACATTAGCACTTCAGATGCAAAAGAATTTGGCTCTGAATTAGTTAGATTCTCCTTTAATCAGCCTACTGTCACCTACCTATTGGCTAACATTGGCCCTTTCCAACTCTTCCTGTTGCTTTTGGAGGCACGTGCCCCTCTGCCTCATCCCCCCTTTTTAAAGAGTCCGAAATGGCTTTTTAAAAAAACATGCTGTAAAATTCTGCCAACATTTCCTTCCTTGTTCCTCATTAAAGCAGACAGCCTTACTCACTCGTTCCGCTGCCTAGCGAACGGGATGTTCCCCCACCGCATAGTCTGGGCTGGGAAGCAGGAAACCTGTCCTTCCACAAGAACCCTTGCAAAGCACAGACCTGATGCAAAACCAAATGCACCCAGGCTTGGTGACCCTATCTGTACTTGGCCTTCAGAACCAGGGGTCACACCTCCTCCCTGCGGCAACTGCCTTGGAAGCAACGGGGCCAGGGTGAATCCATCCCCCTTGTTTCCGAGCGATCAAGCAGCATTTTCTCTGCCTAGGTCTGTGTCTGCGGCACAACCCGGCACACGCACAGCACGGATTTCCAATGAGCAAACACGCCCGCGGAGCCAAACCGGGCTTAGCCCGACGGAGCAGCCCCCTAACCCGGGCGACCCGGGGCAGTGGCCGGACTCCGGTGAGGACGTGTTAGCGGCAGGAGGAGGAAGTGGAGGCTGGATCTGACTTCAGAAGCTGCCTCAGCCGGCCTAGGGTGAACAGGTAGTAAGTGTAATACATCGGGGGCGGAGGTGGGGGGTAATAAGTGCCCATATAAGAAAAAGCCCCCCAAATCGGGACTGTCCCTATAAAGTCAGGACATCTAGTCACCCCAGACAAGCCAGACACAGACCGTCAGGGATCGGAAATGCTGCCCCAGCTTCTCCCCTCGGCCAGCTTCCTGGGGCTCCTTGGCGGCTTCTGAACTCCCCCGCGCCAAGCTGGAAGAGTAGGGGGGTCTCAGAACTAACCCCCCCCCCCCGGCATGTCGTGTCAGTGCTCACCCAGCTACGCACCCACCTGTGTGGGGCGCCCTCCTCGCCCGCCCCCGGGAGGTGCCCGGGCTACCCACGCCGCACGGCCACCCCGAACTGCCCGCTCCCGGGCATCCGGCCCCAATGGCCCACCCCATGCAACGCCCTCCCCCTCTCACCCAGCACCCTGCCCCCTCACTGTGGCCATGAGCCCTGCCCAGCGCCGCCTGCACCCACCTCCGTATACCTCGCCTGCCCCACACAGTCGCTCCCTGCCTGCGCCCCGCGCGGAGGGACGCGCTGCCTTCGGGGGACCAGCAGCCCCCTTACCCGGAGCGCGGAGGAAAGTCAGGGGCCGGCGCAGCCCGGGGCAGGAGGCGGAGACGCTGCGGGCTCCCGCCGCCCACAGGATACACGGCGACTGTCTCCATGCCCCGGCCTTTCTCCGGCAGCGCGGGGAGCGGGAGTTGGGCGGCCCCGCCTCGTCCCGCCCCTACGAGCGGCGAGGCAGAGGGATGCCGCCGGGGACGAGGGCAGGAGAGCCTGAGACGGGCCGGGGGGGGGCAAGCTACTGGGGAGCCGGGAGCCCTTTCCGGGGAGGTGGGGCCAAGACCGCGGGGGAGGGAGCAAGAGCCGCTGAGGGGGGGGGCGGGAAAGAGCCACTGAGTGGGGCAGGTCACTGAGGGTGTGGGACCAAGAGCCCTGAGGGGGGCCAGTCACTGGGGGGTGGGACCAAGAGCCCTAAGGAGGGGGCCTGTCTCTGGCGATGGGGGGTGGAGCCAAAAGTTGCTGAGGGGGACGGGTCCCGAGGGTGGAGGGAGGGTTGGGGAGGCAAGAGCCAATGAGGAGGACAGGTCACTGAGGATGAAGGGCCAAGAGTCATTAGGGGGGCAGGTCATTGGGGAGCCAACAGCCACAAAGAGAGGCTGGCCACTGTGGGGGGGTCAAGAACTGCTGAGTGGGGCAGGTCATGGGGCGGTGGGGCAAAGAGACGCTTAAGGAGACAGGGCCAAGAGCCACTGGGTGGAGCGACAGCCATGGGGGGGGGGGCTGGTCACTGCTGTGGGGTCAAGAGCTGCTGAAGAGGACAGTTATTGGGGGGGGGCAAGAGCCAGTGAATGGGGAAAGGATCACTTAATGTTCTTAAGGGAAGACCCACTGTGGGTAAGGATCACTGAGGGGGCTTTTGGAGAGTCCGTGTGGGGTTGAGGAAGCTGCAGGATCAAGAGCCATTGCTGGGAGAAAGGTACTGAGTGAGGATTTGCTGCTTCACATCCCAAGACCACCCATCTCCTTACCTCTTGATCACAGTGCCCTGGGTGGTCATCCACATTGTCTGCCCCTAAGGCTGGACCATGTGTGAGAACCTTTGTTTTTGCATTTCCCAGCTTTTGAGTGTTTACAATTGTAACCTCAATGTCAGCTTTTGCATTTAATAGAGCAGGAAGGAAAGGAAGAAAACGAGAGATGTATTAAGTTAATGTTACTTTTAAATCATGTAAAAATATTATGCTAAGACATGTGCAAGTGGTTGATTTTATGTACTGTATGTTTATAGGCACAAAATAGACACACCCACATGCAGAGTAGTACAGTTGAGGTCTCACATGCATCTAATAGGAAGTACATCAGGGCACAGCACTGTGGTTTTCAAAGATCTAGGGATCCTGACACCCCACTAAACACCTGCAGGATCAAAGAACTGCAGTGCTTCCACTCTATTGCTTTTCAAAACCTTTTCTTTAGACGTAGCTGGCCCTCCACTCTTCCCTCACCCCCAGTTCCTGCTGGCCAGCACTCAACTCCTTGGACTCGCTGGCTGGAATGCAGCTGCACTTCTTGACTAGCCAGCTGTAGATGCTAACCACATGCCATGCAGCTACAACTCACAGTACCCCAGTTTCTCCAGCACCTGCTCTACCCCATAGTTCTCCCATTCCACTCCTACCCCACAGCTATCTGGGAATTCACACACATACACAAGTTGTGGTCACTTATGACCCTGAACCACCCATCCCCAAAAATTCCCACTGAACTGCTGTTGATTCCCCACAACACAAACGTACCTGCACAAAATGTTCTCAAAAACAAGGGAAAGAGGCTAAAGAGACTAAACGATTTGTGTCTGATTTGTTTCAGGGGTGCTTTTCTACATAAATTTGGGCTTTGAGATCTAGTGATTAAAAGCATTTTAGAACAGATAGGTATTATTATCGAGATGCTGCTGTGTTCCTCTTCCTGAGTGTCAGTGACTTGGGGGTGCGGTGTCTGAGGAGGAAGTCAAAGAACACCAGCATCTGCTTTGTGGCTCGAGCTGTTATCTACCCATAGTCAGCAGTGACCAAAAGAACAGTAGTAGTATTATTCACTCTCGTACTAGTCTTATCTTTCCAGCAAGAAACCTTGAACTCTGCGGAACTCTCCATTCTGGCTTGATTAATGTCAAGGAACTGCCGGGAAGAGTGTGGCAGCCTGGTCCAGATATCACCAGCACCCACTGTCACCATACCATTATTCTCTTGATAGGCCCTCTCCCCACACAGTAATGTAAAAGGGCCCTTCGCTTCTCTGTAACTCAGCTGTAAAATGATGAGAAATAAGAAAAATGATTAGTGATTAATGCCCATAGTCTCCTTCTCTCTGGTCCCACTGAGCTCATAAAACAGCAATTATTCTATGCTGGGAAGCCAGCAGCAGCAGAAACAATTTTTCAGAATCTGATACTTTTTCAGGGTTGGGATGCCAGGCTAGGATTTAAATCATGTGAATGCAGATGAGCAAGGAATAATAACACCCACGTATTCATTGAAATGGTACAAGCTTTGGGCCAAATCCTGGGCTAAAGCACTACACTGTGGACAGACATTGCTGCTCCACTGAGGTGAAGATATGTGCATACCCACCACCTGCCAGCCAAGCTTGCTGCTGATGGGTAGCGCATACATTGGCTGGGTTGGAGGGCTGGCCAGACTCCCTAACCTGTGGACCACACACCTCTAGCAATGTGATTGACACATTAGCCAAGGCAGCTTCCCAGCATGCTCCTGTGTGACAAGGAAGGATCCTGCCTTGCAAAGGGAGAAGCCGTGCTTCATGCCAGCTTTTTCTCAAATCTCTGATAAATGCCCCGAAACCACAAGTTTAAATCTCTGCAAAGTCATTCGGCTCTTCATCCTGCCAATGGAGATCATTTAAGTTCACTGTGGTTTGCTGTTTGAGGAGCTTCTGGATGACCAATGTTCTCCCTGTCTGCCCTTGACTACCCCAGTTCTGTTCTGAAATGTGCTATCTGTGGCTGTTTGTTGCCCTCTCTAAAGGTGGCTGGATTTCACTAGAGCTGCAGGTAAAGTATATTGTGTCCAAAGTGGGCAATTGTGGGCTCCTCTGAGGTGAAAGATGCACATAAATGTAAACTGTTTGTATTCCAGATGATTTAGTGGCCCAGGTGAAATGAGCTGAGTGATCTTCATCAGATTCTTTATAAATAGATATTTGTACAATTGGCACTAAACAGTCCCATTATTGTTAATCTCAGTAGACTGTCCAAGGATTGAGTGTCCTATGGAAATGGAGTTAACCGTTGCGTGGGAGAAGCACTGTCTGTGTCAGGGATAAATATAGGATTTCAGTCTTCAGGGCTGTTATACTAGCACCTTTCATCATCATTATATTAATCACAAGATAATGGCCCCAATGATTAGTATCTCTCTGTTAGCATGGAATTTGTCTCTCTTTAGCCCCATTAATTCCCAACCCATACTGCTGAATCACACCTCCTTGGTGAATCTGCCCTAGGGTATCCAGCAAAAGGAACCTGAACCTTAAAAATATCAGCTTGTTCTCAGCACAATCACATTCCATTCTGGGCTCCCCTCTCAAAGATGTTTGCCTTTAGTGATCTGCGCAGCAATGTACTACCTCTGGCACAAGTGGCACAGCAACACTGGGTCTTGGCAGGGTTAGCAAGCTGCAAATCCCTCACCAGGCGCTCTCAGCAACCCCATGTTCTCCTCAGCACAGTCTGGGAGCTCCCTGCTTTCTGTGGACCAAGGATGAGCCTCCTACTGAATCTGGAATGAATTTCGCAGAAAGGTCACAGTTCTCAATGTCATCCAAATTTTGTTTTGCTAGATCTATTTATATCCCTGAATCTTAAGAACCTTTTTCACTTTTTTAGCACACGCTGTCCTTGATTTTAAATGATGGTCTGATTTCTCTGGCACGGATCTGAAGTTCAAAGGGGGATTTTGCATTGAAGGGCAGGCACAAGTAGAACAATTTGCTTGATGTCAAAGGAAAGCTTGCCACACACACCAGCCTGATAGTGCGTCAGTTTAGAGAAGGGAGACCTATTTTAGGAAAATTAGTGGATGTACATTACAATTATCATACCTTAAACACAAGTCGTATTGGTCACAGTCCAAGACTGCAGCCCAGACGGTGACAATAGCTCATCCCATGAGATACACCCACTCAGCTTCCAGTGACAGCCTCTGGGCAATCTATGTTATTCTTCAATGGCTGCACCTTCATTATAAGGCTATTTTCCCCCAGATATAAAATGGCTATATATGCTTTAATACCTTGCTACAAAAATTCCTGTCTTTACCTTCCCTCATTACCAAGGCTTCCAGCTCCAATTCTTCATGGCTGGCTGACTGAGGTGGTGCTTAACAAAGACACCTACAAATAGCTGTCACACATGGTACATCAACTAATAGTATTTGTTTTTGAAAAGTGCAGATCAAGGAGCTGATGTGTTGTACCCTCAGGCTGTGCCTTTTTGATTTGAGATTTTTTTAAAACAATTTGTAAAGTCAGCTTAGTTCCTCTGAAAGGTTCTGACAGCCCTAGAGAATTAGCTCTCTATTTATCCACAGACCAGATACAGCATGAATTCGGCATGACAGTCTGGAGGGACCACTGGAGGGAGCTACCCTGTTTCCCCGAAAGTAAGACATGCCCCGAAACTAAGACGTACTTCCAGTTTTGCCTCTCGCTGTAATATAATGTAATGTAATTTTGGGAGCAAAAATTAATATAAGACACTGTCTTATTTTCGGGGAAACACGGTAGGAAGGTACTGCAGTTAATTGTCCGGGTTCATTCATTTCTAGATTCTCTGCTAAGACTGCTAATGAGGGTGCCAGTTGTGATAATGGCTTTTGTGATGTTGACTGTTGTCCACAAGAAAATGGATGGAAGCCATCAGCTTGTTTTACCTAGGCAATAGATGCCATCACTATCCATTTGAGCTGGGTTTGAACCAGTGCCCTAGAATTGAAAAGCTCCAAACCCCACTAACAAAGATGAAGATGTGACAAAACACACCAACCTTGTCAGGGATTCTTGCAGCTATACACTAGATACCATCCTGCAATTTGACACAATCTCCGTTACCTTTTCTTCATCCCCCTTGCTGGAAAGCTCTTTTGCTGTGACTTGATTCAAACAGTTCCCATTGTGTAGTGCTATCTCTGAGAGGTTTCTGTTGTACACAGTCCTTGTGCTTGTGTGCATTTCCTCAGTAAGCCATTAACATTGTTTGACCTTTTTACTGTTGTACCTGAAAGGCTGCGTATGGGTGTTTTCAACTTCACATGTTTCAGTAACACATACATAGCCAAACTTCATAATGTCACATACAATGATATACATACCACCCAATGAGCTATTGTCTAGCAGATCAAGACTTTTAGAATGATACCTCACAGGGTATACTTTGTATAAAACATATCCTCATTACATGATAGTGGTGAATATTGGGGTGCCACAACCACCATTAGGGAACAAAAGCCATGGGTGAGTATTTCTTTATGTGTGTTTACATTTACTAAGGAAGGTTTTCTTGCGGCTAGTCCCAGCAGTGCCTCTGGCTGGCAGAGTTACCTGGCTAAGAGAGACTACAGACATGCCATGCCAATAGCAGCTGCAGCCACTTCCTTCCCGTTGCATAGTTATGGAAGTCTTGGATCCCAGGCTACATACTTCCCAAGCTGACATAGTGAAATACTCCTGAGAGCTCTAGTTAAAAATACCTTGAGATGGGAAAAAATTGCCCCTTGAAGTTAATGGGAAAGGTTTGGGTTTACTTTTTTTAACCCGATGGGGAGAGAAAAACAGTTCTTAGACTAGAATCAGAGAGGTAGCCGTGTTAGTCTGGAATTGCAGAAGTGACAAAGAGTCCTGTGGCACCTTAAAGACTAACTATAAAGTATTGACGCATAAGCTTTCATGGACTAATAAGTGGGTATTAGTCCATGAAAGCTTATGCTTCAATACTTTAGTTAGTCTTTAAGGTGCCACAGAACTCTTTGTCACTTCTGCAGTTCTTAGAAGTAAGCAGTGTCAGGATGGGTGACATCCGGTGGTGAGTTGCAGGAATTGCAGTGACTTTTGGAAAATAACACCTTATTTGCTTAGACACACCCACCGCACCTAGCCTACACTCTAACAGCCCAGATGGTCACTTTGGCTACTGTGGGACCCCCAGTTTCTGTAGTATTGGGGCAAGAATGATAAGGTGTTGATTGACCTGTTTATGTGGATGAGGGGTTGGGACATGTATTTGGCCTTTGGCATGCTGGAGGGACTCACCATCAGCTGGGTGGCGCTCACTGGACGGGGGACAGGGGTTCCAAAACCCACTGAATTGAGAGAGGCTATGGACAGGCTTCTATACCTTGTGGTGAGGGCCTTGTCTGAGGGCCTCACAGGCCTATTGCACCTGGCCTCTCTCCCCTGTGGAATGTTAGAGCTGACTTTTGCTTCTATTAGGAGTCTAACTTCAGCCCACTGAGCTGAAGTTGCTTTGGGTCTGGTGGTGCCTCTGCACTAAGGCCCCCCACTATGAGCTGAAATCACTCAAGAGCTGAAAAATCACTGAGCTTTATCTTAAGTGGGGGGCCCTAAGCAGAGCAGTTCCTTAGCCGGCTAGTGGACCAGTTCCTGAGACAGCTGGCAGAGCAGTTCCTGTGCCGGCTAGTGGGCCAGTTCCTGAGACAGCTGGCAGAGCAGTTCCTGTGCCGGCTAGTGGACCAGTTCCTGAGACAGCTGGCAGAGCAGTTCCTGTGCCGGCTAGTGGACCAGTTCCTGAGACAGCTGGCAGAGCAGTTCCTGTGCCGGCTAGTGGGCCAGTTCCTGAGACAGCTGGCAGAGCAGTTCCTGTGCCGGCTAGTGGGCCAGTTCCTGAGACAGCTGGCAGAGCAGTTCCTGTGCCGGCTAGTGGGCCAGTTCCTGAGACAGCTGGCAGAGCAGTTCCTGTGCCGGCTAGTGGGCCAGTTCCTGAGACAGCTGGCAGAGCAGTTCCTATGCCGGCTAGTGGACCAGTTCCTGAGACAGCTGGCAGAGCAGTTCCTGTGTTGGCTAGTGGAGCAGTTCCTGAGACAGCTGGCAGAGCAGAGTCGAGCCGCTGACAGCAGTTTCTGTGTTGGCTAGCAGGGCGGCTAGCAGAGCGACCAGCACGACTGGAGAGGCAGGGCAGTCGGCCTCTGACCAACGGCCCATGGTGAGGACTGCAGCACGACTGGAGAGGCGGGGCAGTCGGCCTCTGACCACGTAAGGTGCCTCATAACCTGCCCCCCCCTCCACCTCGGTGGGAAGGTACAACTCTGCTGTGAACTTTTGAACTCTGCTGGGGCTGTTGGACTTTTGGGACTTTGGGGGACTTTGGGGCTTGTGGGACTCAAGAACCCAAGGGAAAGGACACTGCCCATTGGCGTGTGTGTGTGTGGGGATTTTGGTTCATGGTTTGGTTTGTGACTTTTGTTTGTGGTATTTACCCAATAATATGCCACAGTGTTTCTCTCTGTCATTAAAAGGGTTTTGGTACACTCAGACTCTGTGCTTGTGAGAGGGGAAGTATTGCCTCTTAGAGGCGCCCAGAAGGGTGGTATATTGTTGTCCCAGGTCACTGGGTGGGGGCTCGAGCCAGTTTTGTATTGTGTCCTTAGAATGGAACCCCTGGATACTGAACCCGGCCCTTGTTGCTGCCAACTCTGATGGGCAGAAGGGTTACAATTGAGAAACCTTGACTGTCTGTGGTAAAGATGGTGATGTTTGAACATTCCCCCTAGTGAACCAGGAGTCAGAGAGCTGATATTTATTTATTTGTATTCCAGTAGGACCTAGACACCTCAACCAAGATTGGGGCCCTTTTGTGCTAAGCATTGTACATATCCATATCAAGAGGAGCCTGAACAGACGAGGGGTAGCAGAAAGGCTGTGTTATCATCACCTCCATTTTACAGATGGGAAACTGAGACAGACGGAGATGAAGGGACTGATTCAAAGCCCACTGGCTTTCCCATTGGAGTGTTTCTATTGATTTCAGTGGGCTTTTTTATCAGGCTCTAAATTGTTGCAAAAACTGCTTTACCTTTGGAGCCCAATCCCAATATTTCTCTCAAAGGACAGGCATGACTCAGTAGATTTCTGGAAAACAAGATTTATTGCAGGCAATAGGAGTCAGAGGGGTTATCACCCAAACTGGCTCAGCTCCATGCAAGGCTGAGGCCTTTCTTATACTCAGGTGTGAATAAGGGAGGGGGGCTTTCAATACACTTACACAGGTGAGAACACTTAATGGCTATCACATCCATTGTTCGGTATTAATCCACGCCATTTACATGTCTGGTAAACAGGAGGTCCAGGACCCTTAGGGGTACTCAGACACTATGACTCCTGCACAGCTGTGGCAGGGTAAACATGAGTTTAAGGTACATGCACGACAGGGGTCAGGAGTGCATACATAAGGGTGAGACTATGTTCTAAGGCTGTTTTTAAAATCATACTACACAACATTCATAATACAGTTGTTTCTAAATTGCATTATTCCAACAAAATGACTTGCCCACAGTCACACAGTAAGTCAGCAGCAGCACCAGCATCTGAACCCAGATCTCATTGCATACAAGGATGGTTCCTTTCTAGTCCTTGGAGTCTGCTCCCTTCTTGTTGCTGCAGAGTTCATATTGCCACGGCTGGTTGAATAAGCTGACAGAATAGTTGGGGGTTGGCTGTTCTGGCTCTCTCTTGTTTGGGACTATCAGCCCTCTGCTTCTCTCAGTACACACAACGTAACAGGGACAGCGAGAAAACGACCCTGGCTACCATCCTCTCTCCCTTGCATATTTCTGAGTAACAGTAACAGCCTGCAGCTTTGGGTGAGCTTGTGACATTGTCTGTGAAAGTATCATTTTCTATGACTGACAGCACTGGAGAGTGAGGGCTCTCCCTCTCTGCGCATCCTCACATCTCATACCCTCTTCCTGCTTTTCTCCCTGGATGTGCTGCCACCAACTGCAATGCAAATCGGAAACTCATTCCCCTCTAGACCTCCTGTCTCATCTGTAGCTCCTCTCTTCCCCAACAAACTCAGTGCCAGGTTCAACTCCTCTCCTTCTCCAGATGCCCATGTTTGTTTGCCACCCAGTTCTCCCTTGACAGCATCTCTAAAACCTGCCCTATTCTCACCATTCCCATCCACAAATGCATTGTCTGTGCCTTGATTATCTTCTCTACTCACCTCTCATTCCTTTTCCTCCCCACTTCTCCCTTCACGCTTCTCTATTCGCTAACACAGCTGTGAAACCTGCCTCCCTCTCCAGCTTCTCATACCACATCATTCCTCTGTTCAGATCCTTCATCCTATGCATCAAGCACAAGCATCTAGTCTTTCCCCTCCAGGTCTTCCACAGCTCCATCTCTGTGTCTCCTCTCTCCTCTTTTCCCCTCTCACTTCCTTCACTTTGGTCTGCTTCCTCCCTTCTCTTTACACCATTGTCATGCTGGCCTGTGCATTAGGAGCAATCTCTTTTATCTTGGGTGAAGACTTCCAAAGTCTGAACTTTTCAGCATAGGTGCTGGAACTTAGGGTGCTGCCACACCCCCTGGCTTGTATTGGTTTCCATTATATACAGGTTTTGCAGTTTAGTTCAATAGCTCTCAGCATCCCCACTATATACATTGTTCTAGCACCCTTGCATGTCAAGTGGTGAAAAACTACAAATAATAAGTGTTAAAAGAATTAGGCAAAGACAAAGACAAACAAGCCAAACTCTGCTAACCTATATGATCTGCCAAAAACCCAGGCTCCCTGCAAACCCGGGACTCTACTGCTGTCGCAGCCATTCCACACCCAACCTCCCTCCTTCTCCTCCTCTGGGGTGTATGGTCATCCAGTCATTCTCTTAGAGTGTGAGCTCACCAGAGCAAGGTCCTTGGGTCAGATATTCAGCTCTGTAGACCAGCAAAAAGTCAATGGAGTTATGCTGGTTTACAGCAGTTCAGGATTTTGGATTATTTGTATAAAGCTCTAGGCATATATAAATGAGGACAAGCTTCCCCCAATCCTGTGCCTCAACCCTCACCTAGGAGAGAGAAGGGAGTTCAAGATCCTTGCTGGTCAGTGCTGTTGGAAGCCATACTCATGCAGATAGTAACCACTGTGTAAACACTCTGCATTTTACCTCCAGGGGGTATGCTAAGCCTGCAGCCATGCTCTCCAACAGGAGTGTTAAGAACTGTTCAGCAAAAGCAAAGGCTGTGTGGAGGAACAGCTCCCACAGGGGCCATTCCTGTCCCTGATCATATTGGTTCACTCCTGTCCTGGGGGAGGGGGAAGGGATTTGGGTTTGTCTTGGTCCCTCCCTGTATGTGTTGCTGCTCTGGAGTTACCATGCTTCTGTGTATACAACTGTGTGTATCCCTTGTTCCACTGTTTCTCAGCAGTCAGTACTGAGCTCCTACTGCCCTTGGAGCCCTGTGCCAGGAGCCACTGCTGCCCATCCCAGTCCTGTGCCTCTTCCCTTCCCAGTGATGCTCCCTTGGATGCTAACTCCACTTCCTCTGCTCCTGAGTTGTTTTCCCTTGGAGTTATCAGACTGGAGACAGAGGGAGAAGGAAAGTCCAGTGGGGTATGATCAGGGTCTGGGCAGCTGTGGAGCTGGTGAATCCACAATCTCCCTTCCCCGGGGAACAAACCATTTTGTGTTGAGAAAGGGAAGAGGAAGAGACAAGTACCCAGCAAAACAGATTTATATTCTCATTGTCATTACACAGCGGGGGAAAGGGAAAATCATCCGCCCTGCCTGGTCTGATGCTGTTAACTGCTTAGACAGTACAATAGGAATCTCCATCACTCACCCTCTGCGCAAACAAGCACCATTAATGGATTCTTCAGGGAGCCTCTTCCTGCCCTTGGAGTCCCATGCTGCCATGAAACAGGCGCTTCTGCGAAGAAGGACCTTTCATGAGGGAGTTTAAATGATCGGGGTCCTCATGTCTCCATCTGGCTGGACTATAAATGATCAGTGAGAGACTCCACTGGCAAAACAACCACATAAACACAGTAATCATGTGGGGACGCTGAAAACATGACTAGCTGCACAAAACCTCCTCCCCATCTGTTCAGATCTGAAAGTTCTTAGGGAAGTGACTTCCCCTTGATGTGCAGTAAGACCTCAGCTTTGCCGCAGGGTCTGGACTGCATGCTAATTGGATCAGTTGTAACATACCCATTCATCAGGAAAGGGACTAATTTCACTCCTATATGAGCAATGTAAAACACGGCCATTTGGTTTTATGGGGGCACACATGAGTGAGGCTCAACTGCATTGCTTCAACTTTGTTATATGCTGCTATTATAGCACATCTGATAGCTGATTCTATAGCATGGCCCAAAGTCAGCAAAGCACAGGGGAGTCCCAAAACATCCTTTTTGCAAGGGCTTCATGGTGAATTGTTGCAGATGTTTTAGAAACATCATGGCGAGCTCTAAAGCTCTCCAGTTTTCATTGCCTCCAGTCTCTCTCTCGCTCCCTCTCTCTCTCCAGCCTCTTTTACAGTGTTGATCTCATCATAAAACCACTCTTCTCCTCTCCCCAAAAAGTAGATGTCACGGAGTCACACTGGAACTACTCCGCATGAAGCCAGTCAGGACTCTGGGGGAGCCTCCTCTCTCTGAGTATATTGTCACCAGGGCAAGAAGCTTACACAGCTTTGACCTTCCTGGGTCTGACCTTGGAACATTCAGCATCCCCTTTTCACATGGGGCACTTCCCACAGTGAGTCTGCCCAGGTGGGGTTGCTAGAGAAGCCAGAGAGCCCTGCACCCCAACTCTGCAGTCAAACGTGACTCTCAGTCAACCAGTAAAACAGAAGGTTTATTAGTCAACAGGAACACAGTGTAGAACAATGCTTGCTATTACAGGAATCGGTAACTTTCAGCTAAATCCATCTTGGGAATCCTGGGCCAGATGCCCTAGATTCCCCCTTTTCCATTTCCACCAGGAAGACTGCCAACTTTCAGTGACTGGACCTCTGACACCCCCTTGTTGCTCCTCCTCCTTCTCTCTGTCTCGCTTCCCAGGCAAAAGGTGTCATTGGGTTGCATTGCCTCTCCTGAGACTCAGGTTACATAGGTGCAAATAGCTTGGGAGCCTCACCTGTCCTGAGGGCCTCAGCAAAAATGACACACCCAATTCCCACCACTGAAGTATTGGTGCACTACACAGAGAAACTAAGGCCTTGGTTACACTGGCACTTTATAGCAATATAAAGCCTCCAGGAGCGCTATAACTCCCTATCCGTCCACACTGGCAAGGCACGTATTGCGCTATAAACCCATAGTTATACTGGTTTTGGTAATCCTCCCTTCCCCGAGGATTAACAGCTATAGCGTATTGACTGTTCCGTATTATCTCAAGTGTGAATGGGTATTAAGATTACAAAGTTTTAAGTGATCTCTGGAGACGCCTCGAGCCATTTAAGGCAATTGACGTCTCTTCCCTTTGTTTTGAAATCGGCTAGTGGAATGCAGAAGTACGTTTACAGAGTTTCTCTCTTAACTCGGCAGATAAGCAGTGCAAATGTTTGTGGAGGGAGCTGTGTGACTGAAATTCAGAGCCTGCTAGTTTTCTCTAAGGAAAACTCACTGACAGGCTCTCAGCACGAAGAAAATCCACTCCTTCTCTCCCTCCGCATACACACAACACATTCCCCCTCACCCCCCTCGTTTGAAAAGCACGTTGCACCCAGCTGAATACTGGGATAGCTGCCTATAATGCACCACTCCCTGTGCCACTGCAAGTGCCACAAATGTGGCCATGCTATACCGCTGGCGGATCTCAGTGTGGACACACTATAGTGCTATACCTATTGCTGTATACGGGGACATCCATAACCAAAAGCGCTATAATCCTGTAAGTGTAACCATGCCCTAAGGTACACACAGAATTAATAAGCGATCTCCACCGTGGAACAATAGCGAGATGATGGACCTCATCAGTTGTTGGGGGGAAGAGGCTGTCCAGTCTCAGCTGCGGTCTAGCCGCAGGAATTACGATACATATGGCCAGATATCACGGGCCATGATGGAAAGAGGCCATGAGCAGGACACTCTGCAGTGCTGGGAAAAAATAAAGAAGCTTAGGATTGCCTATCGCAAAGCCCGCGAGGCAAGCAACCGCTCCGGGGCAGCCCCTGTGACTTGCAGATTCTACAAGGAGCTGGACGCGATACTTGGTGGTGATCCAACGTGCACTCCATCGACCACCAAGGACACTTCCCAGCCCACCAGTGAAGGGGGGGGGGGAGAGGAGACCGAAGAAGAGGAGGACGGAGAGGAGCAGGATGGAGAGGAGGAGTAGGCGACAGCAGCGGCCGCGACCCAGAGCACAGAGGAGTCACAGGACACATGCAGCCAGGAACTCTTCTCAAGCCCGGAGTGCAGTCAGAGCCAGCCACAGCATCCGGTGGTTGCGGGGGGCATGGCAGCTGCAGTGGATTGCGCAGGTACAGCTACTTTTCTATTGGGCAGGCAGGCAGCTTGGGCGAGAGTGGAAAGGGATGCTTGCTGCATGCTTGCCTACATGTGGAATAGTGCACTGATGTAGTCTATCACAACGCGGTAATCGTCATCAGTGATTTCTTCAAAGGTCTCAATAAGAGCTCTTGCAATGTGCCTGCGCAGGTTTCTCGGGAGAGCCAGCGTGGCCCCTGTCCTGGCCACGGTCACTAGTCCCCGCCACTGTTCTACAAGGGGTGGGGGGAGCATTGCTGCACAGAGGCAAGCTGCATATGGCCCTGGGCGGAAGCCGCATCTCATTAGAATGCCCTCCCTTTCTTCCTCCGTCACCTGCAGCAGCGAGATATCTTCCAGCACGAACACCTACAGAGAACGTTTGGACAGTGCTCAGAGAACAGTTCCCACAAATGCCCTGCGCACCCCCCAAGCCATAGGACAGCACGGCAGGGAAACAATCATTCCCCCTGCATGCGGAGACAACTCACCATGGCAAGGGCTCTGTTGTTCTCTGTGTGCTCTAGCTCTATGTGGGACAGGCAAACGGGACAGAGAAACGGGAAATGCGGGGGAATCATAGCACTGTCTGTTGTGCTGTTCAATAAATTAATTATTTTTAATAAATGGGTTTTTTTATTCGGTGCACATATATTACTAATGGCTACAGAAAAGCAAATGCCTTATCCTATTAAAAGAATGCACCCTCCCTACCTGCCTTCCTCCCTCCCTCCCTCTGCAATTCCCATTAGAACTGGCTTTCAGCATCAAAATGCTCCCTCAAGGCATCCCTGATCCTTGCAGCCTCGCACTGGGCCCCTCTAAGAGCCCTGCTCTCTGGCTGTGCATACATGGCCTCCAGGTGTTGAACCTCCAAGGACCATGCAAGAGTGAAGCCTTCGCCCTTCCACTCACAAAGATTATGTAGGGCACAGCACATGGAAATAACCGCGGGGATACTTCCCTCTGCCAAGTCTAGCTTCCCATAAAGACAGCACCAGCGCGCTTTGAGATGCCCAAAAGCACACTCCACAGTCATTCGACAGCGGCTCAGCCTGTAGTTGAACCTTTCCTGGCTGGTGTCCAGGCTCCCCATGTAGGGTTTCATGAGCCAGGGCATTAAAGGGTAAGTGGGGTCGCCAAGAATCACAATGGGCATTTCGACTTCCCCCAAGGGGATCCTCTGGTCTGGAAAAAAGTGCCTTCTTGCAGCTTCCTGAACAGGCTGGTGTTGCGGAAGATGCGTGCGTCATGCACCTTGCCCGACCAGCCTGCGTTAATGTCAGTAAAATGCCCACGGTGATCCACAAGCGCCTAGAGAACCATGGAGAAGTACCCCTTTCTGTTAATGTACTCGTCTGCTAGGTGGTCGGGTGCCAGAATAGGTATATGGGTCCCATCGATCGCCCCTCCACAGTTAGGGAAACCTTGTTCAAAGCCAGCCACGATGTCATGCACGTCACCAAGAGACACGATTTTTCGTAGCAGGAGGCGATTAATGGCCCTGCACACTTGCATCAACACGACGCCAACGTTTGACTTTCCTACCCCAAAGTGGTTGGCCACCGATCGGTAGTTGTCTGGGGTGGCCAGCTTCCAGATTGCTATAGCCACCCGCTTCTCCACCAGGAGGGCAGCTCTCAATCTGGTGTCCTTGCGCCGCAGGGCGGGGCCGAGTTCAGCACACAGTCCCATGAAAGTGGCTTTTCTCATCCGAAAGTTTTGCTGCCACTGCTCATCGTCCCACACTTGCATGACGATGCGATCCCACCAGTCAGTGCTCATTTCCCGTGACCAGAAGCAGCGTTCCATGGTCGTGAGCATGTCTGTTAAAGCAACAAGCAGTTTCGTGTCCAATGCGTTCCTCAGCTCGATCTCGTCTTCAGACTCATCACTGTCACCTTGCATGTCAAGGATGAAGTCCGCTGCGCAGAGAGTTGTGCTGGCGACACTCGCCAGAATGTTCCTCAGCAGTTCGCAATCCATTACGGCACACGAAAATGGACGACGGAGCGCCCCTTGCTGAAACCGTTGAAAGAGGCGCCTGAGGTGGACAGAAACACAGGGATTGCTGGGATATGACACAAAGCATCACGGGGAGTTGGAACAGGATGCAGAATGCCCGCAAGTGACGCCCCCCTTCCCACAAGGCATTGCACCAGATCGGGAAGAGGTGCTCTGTGGCATACCTGCCCTAATGCGCTGCTCCTAATGCCCTGCTCCTAATGCCACCTGAAGTGCCACAAATGTGGCCATGCTATAGTGCTGGTGGGTCTAAATGTGGACACGCTCTAGTTCAATACTTATTGCTGTATATGGGGACAGCTATAACCAAAAGCGCTATAATCCTGTAAGTGTAACCATGCCCTAAGATTAGCACACAACACCACCAGATGAATAAACCCCACTTCATCACACAGAGCTCTACTCTTTCTCCTACCCACACAATCAAGCACTCCCTGAGATTCTTCCCAGGTCTATACAGATTGGGGCAGAGACCACCAGGTACTGGGCCAGAATTGATTGCTCTGACAGGGAAAATCTCACTAGGCAACATCTCCTCCAGCCTCTCCTCTGCTCCAGGAGTGACGTCTGAGAGCTATCAGACCAGGGGTCTCCCCGCAGACATGTGTGAGACATGCTTGTGCCCTGAGATCTGCAGCCCATTTCATCACAGTGCTTGTAATGTCTAAAACTGCTCCCTGACAGAACTGCTGTGTGCATTGGCCCCTCTATGACCAAGTCTAGCTGGCCTTTCACAGGTAATCATCCTTAATCTCTCTCTGTTTCAAAAGGTCACTTGGAACCTCCTTGGCTGGAGACTTTGAGCCAACCCTCCACCACAGCTCATTAAGCACCATCTGAGGGCTAGAGGAGTTGTGGGTGCACAGATATGCAGAATGTGGGCCTCTATTTATAGACAGCATTTTCAAGGGGTTCACTTCCTGGATTCTTGAGTCTCTGAGAAATAGTGATGATTGATTGATGACTGTTGGGGGATCTCTAATTTTCATGCATTTTGCCAGGAGCAGGACAACATCCACAGACTTGCATTAGGAATAATTCAGTGGTTTCTTCTTCCCTTAAGCTTAATAACTGACACTTGGGACACAGGGGAGATCATGACTCAGCTCTGCAAGCCCTGATATATTGGGAGGTAACAACTAGCCAGAATCCGGAGAGTTTGGATCAGGTTCAACCCACACTATGCATGGAGGAGGATATCGCCTGTATTAACACAGCATCTTTGATAGGTAGAGCTCTCTTTCACCTCTAAGGCAACCAGACTGTTGGCAGTTACTGTACACTGAGTGGGAGCATGGCCTGTGTATTGCAATAACAAATGTCTGGCTGTGTCTATCACTGATAACGTTATTTTATGAGTTTTAATTACAGCCCAGCAGGGTGGATTTGATTTAAATCAAATTGATTTAAATCATAAGTCAGGAAGACTCGATTTAATCATGGATTTCTACATAAAAGTATATTCTTGTTGGTTGTTATAACCTTAATACATATTCTTCACAACTCAGAGATAGATGTAGGTTTTATTTTTAGAAGGTACACACTATACATTTTTAAAGTAATTTATTTTGTAAACTTTTCAGATTAGTTTTATAGCTATATCAGAAAATGAATGATTGTTTGAACATAAGAACATCAGAATGGCCGTATTGGGTCAGACCAAAGGTCCATCCAGCCCAGTATCCTGTCTACCGACAGTGGCCAATGCCAGGTGCCCCGGAGTGAGTGAACCTAGCAGGTAATGATCAAGTGATCTCTCTCCTGCCATCCATCACCCCCTCTGACAAACAGAGACTAGGGACACCATTCCTTACCATCCTGGCTAATAACCATTAATGGACTTAACCTCCATAAATTTATATAGTTCTCTTTTAAACCCTGTTATAGTCCTAGCCTTCACAACCTCCTCAGGCAAGGAGTTCCACAGGTTGACTGTGTGCTGTGTGAAGAACATCTTTTTTTTTAAATGTGTTGCCCATTAATTTAATTTGGTGGCCCCTAGTTCTTAATTATGGCAGCGGTTCTCAAACTGGAAAGTCCTAGCCTCTTTAATCTCTCCTCATATGGGACCTGTTTCAAAGCCCTAATCATTTTAGTTGTGATTCTCTGAACCTTTTCTAATGCCAGTATATCTTTTTTGAGATGAGGAGATCATGAAAGCTTATGACCAAATAAATGTGTTAGTCTCTAAGGTGCCACAAGTACTCCTTGTTCTTTTTGATAACAGCTGCTGGCAGAGACTATAGAAAGCTTCCATTCTACCAACAGCCATTGGGCTTTACAGTGCGTAGATATTTTCACCTACTTATCTTTTGTAAATAAACCACTGTTGTAGGTTCTGATAGTTTAGGGCCCCACCCTGCAGCCCATAGACATATGAGCATTTCTATTTCTACTCCTGTGAGTAAAGGCTGCAAGACCAGGTTTGTAACGAGTGAAGATTTATGGTATGTGAACACATTTTATGTCTTTGCTGCATTTATCCTTAGATATCATTAGAGTGGAGGCTCACTAGCACACAACTCAGACATATGGGATGCATAGTCACTTGTGGGGGCCCAGCACCTTGGAAAAGCAGGCCACTTATTTCAGTGCCTAATTATGGATTTAGGAGTCTAATTGTAAGCACCCAAGTCTTGCTGCATTTCTTGTCTCCTGATCCTGATATTATCCAGTGTTAATTTTTCTTCTAGGTAAGATGATTCTATAGCTGTGGATTCTTGCTTTGAATGCATGCTTTCTGTAGTTAATGTCAATTTCCATCCAGCTAGGCTAAAAAAAATCTAATATTTCTGTTTTGCTGCAACTCAGATTTTCTAAAGTTTAATCCCTCTGTCTGTATCCAAGCCCCATTCAATATTTCCTACTTAGGGAAAAGTCCCATTGACTAGTATGAGGAATAGAGCAGTGAACGCCAAAGCAGAAAGGCAGTGATCAGCGTGTAAGTGCCAAGTTGCCTGGCATCATCATTACTACATATTTTCAGAGTATGCATGGTATAGCTGCAGTGGTGTCTAGTGTTTAGTGCAGGGAGGGAGAAGTCAGGACTCCTGGGTTCTCTTCCCAGTTCTGCAAACTGACTTGCTGTGTGACCTTGAGAAACTCTCTTAATCTCTTTGAGCCTGTTACAAAGATATACATTCATTAATGCTTTCAGGACACTTAGACAGAATAAATAATGAATGAATACTCTGTCCAAATGAATGACTGGTACAGGCTCAGTAATACCAAAAAGGAGTGTTTTAATCCTGGGGCAGGCAGGGAGGGTACGTCATAGCACTGGATGCATGAAATGTTGTTCAGTTCAGCTTCGCTGACGGAACTGAGAGCTGCCATAAGGATCTTCTATAAAACATCCTCGTGACTAATGGGAGTTGTAGTAAGAAGATAGCCTGAGACATAAGCCCTTGTACTGGAGCCCTGGTATCTCAGAGGGACTATCTTGTCCAGTCTAGTGGGGAATGGAAAGTCTTGCCATTCACTGAGCTGCATCCATTGTCACGGGCATACATATCTTAGTATCCTCATAGAGCCTGCCAGGTGCTATTACCGTGTCTTGTCAACAATACACCTGGCCTGGAGCCTTTGTCCCTTAATGAATCTTGTGGTCATTGGGCAGTTCACTCGAGGTCTGCTGTGCCGGCCGTCTGCGCAGAGCCGAGGCAACACACAGGAAGAACACACACATGAAGCCAAACACCTAACCACTGGAGTGTTTCCTGGATCAGTGCCACTGGCCCTACAGTCTGAGGTTCTGGAGGAATCTCACACACCTGTGCCAGCTAGTTCAGACAGGATTTAGTTTTACGTTTTTGGACAGCCAAGGCTTGATCTAAAACACATTGAAGTCAATGGCATAGCACCACTTGACTTCAACATCTTAGGACCAGACCCCATTTCCATTTCCTAGATTATAGCAATCAGCTTTTATTTTAAATGCATAAATGTCAACAGTTTCCAGGTGTGTCTAACAGGATCTTGTAATCCTTTTATCTTCCATGTAATGCTCTTCAATACAATTGCCATACAAAAGCACAACTCAGTTATAAGTAGAGTTTTGCCGTCTAGTGGATTGTTATAAAATTGCATCCAATGAAAAATCTCTACCAGACGGCAAATGTGGCCTTTATCATCAGTGCCATAATGGCACACTGTATCAAGATGTGCTACATAACTTGCCCTGCCTCGCTACTTACCCTCCACCCCCACATCCTTTAATCAAAATTACCATTTAACTTTTATCATAGGAAATCCATGTCAATAGCCCTGCCAAACAAAAATGTCATTCATCTGGAGTAAAGGCTGACAATCTAGAACTTATTTCAGCCAAAAACATCTTCAGGGATAATTGTAGTTTGTGCCAAAACCAGAATTTTAGAAGGTCTCACAATTCCAAGTTAAGGCCTTACTTGACCAGCAAACAAACCCACTGGAAACTGTGCCTAAACAAACTTTATTGAGAAAAGAAGCTGTGTCAAAGTGGTACCATCTTGTTCTACCCATCTGCCCCTCTGTCCCCCCTGAGTGTGTTCACAATCATATCTGCTGACTTTGCTGACTAAAGTAAGTTTTAACTACTTATTATTCCTGTTAATACTGCAGAGTCCATATCGTCATCAATCAGTAAGCTGGATTCTATCTAGGCACATGCATCCCCAGCAGAATGGCTAACAGAGTTCTGATTGCTATTGTTTATTGTTACTGTCTTTATTGCTACTAATGCACAAGCCAGGAAGAACCCAGCATGACTCTCAGATCCCAGGGTGAGCTTGTAGAGCTAGGAGTTAGCAAAAAGAATCTTTATACTATATCGGAGAATACTTGATCTGGAATCCTAAAATGGTGATAAATACAGAACCCCCAATGGCCAGTTTTGCCATCTCATGTGATTTTATTGTGAATCTCATGATATTTTGTGGTTCTCTTAAAGACCCAACTCCTGGAGCCATGTGATTATGTGAGAATCTAACCTTTCTCTTTACACACACAAAAAAAATCTCTAGCCTTTATGGTGCAGAGAAACCTTGAAAATGTGAATTCTGAAGGTTCAAACACTAGAAGACAAAGAAAAGGAACCTAACATTTATTATTTTTTAAAATCTCATGATTTTTCAGCCTATCAGGATTTTTTTCTGCTGGGCCTGACTCATAGTTTTTGAATGCTTGAAGTGGGCCAGACTGAACAGCCAGCATTAGTCACTATTTGGATTAGCACTGCACTTCACCACGTGCCCCTCCGTAATAACAAACACATTTCTAATAAAAACCCAGGAGCAAACTGCTATACAGAGCGACTGGGCCTTGAGGTGAAACCTGGTCCCCTCGGGTCTTAAACCCACCTTCTATAGGCCAGAAAAGAGTGCTCTGAAGAAGAGAAGTAACTAATTGATACCTGGCTCAATTTCATGAGCTTAAGGTACAGAGATCAAGGGGGCTTAGAATCAAGGACAGAACAAAGCTTCTTCTTGTCACTAGTATTCTGATATAGACTGAGGAGTGTGAATGCAGTTCCCAAACCAGAGTTCCTCCTTTGGGATGCTGAAGAACCTGCTTAGTTCTGCTCCCTGCTCCACTAGCACAGAGCCCTTTAGCAACTCTACCAGAGATCCTAATCACTGATGCACAGCTGATCATAGGGGTGGCCCTGAAGCAGCCCTTGTAGGAAAAGTGTAAATTATAAGTAAATGTATTTCAAATGTTGTAACAGTATTCTAAGCTATTTCTTCTCTCTCACTAAAGGGAGGGGAAACTTAACTCATCTTGGTACATACATTCCTGCTCCTCTCATGTACGTCAAGCTCTTATCTTGTCTCATATGTCTTTGCTTATACGTTTTGTCTCATACATTTTGTCTCATCTCATGTATGTCAAACTCTTATCTTGTCCTGTACATTTTATACGTTTGTCTTGCCTCATATATTTTAGCTCATATCTGTATGTATTCTTACCCCATATGTACCATTTCAAGATAGGAACTTTGTGTTTGTATGTCCTGTTCTTTCCAGACAAATAAGTAAATAGACAGGGAACAACATAATAAAACTTTTTCACCTGTTAATTTGCATGGGGCCCCTCTAGCCCCTCCTTCATCTAAAGAAGTGTATAAAAAGGTCTTGGCAATGTATAGGGCCAAGCCACAATTTGACTGTTAACTCTGTGGCTTCAATTTTCTGAGCAAATAAACTTGTATTCAAGATCTCCTGTGTCTACCTGTTCTTTGAAGGTAAACTGGGACAGGCCCCCAAAGAAATGAAGCCATTTGTGGAACACCCTTACCCAACACTGTATTCAGTATAGCCACTCTGATTGCCATGGTTTCATTGTTAGCTATGCAGCCACTACACCTGGGTGCAGCATGAGGCCCTAGAGAAGTTTTGGCTTTCCCAGACATCCTCAATTCATTTGATTTGCAGCAAGGAAGTGGCATGCTGCTCCCATGCTGCTGTAGTGACTCAGACCCAAATCCTCCAAGGTATTTAGGCAGCTAACACCCATAGAAATCAATGGGAGTTAATGCTTTAACTTCTGACACCATGTTAAGAACCACTGGAAAGAGCTGTGCCAAGTGCAATGCACAAAAGCAGTCCTACAAAACCCAGAAGCTATGGTACATATTCTTGTGGGCCATCTCCTGGCACCTTCTCGACTAACTATTTTCATACAGACACAGTGCACTCCCGTAATCGGTGAGGGCACAGTTTGAACACTCTAGTTGTTCATTCAGATTAGAACAAGAAAGGGCATTCTCAATCAGCGAGGATGCAGAGCATTGAGGGAACTGAGTACCAAAGCCAGGGGTGGAGGGAGGAGCACTCTCTGTCTAGTTTTAGAAAGCAGATGGATGGAGAACTAGGCTCTTTCCTGCTCCTTCTTGCTTTAACCCCTGCCACTTTATCCACAAAGCATGGCGGAGTGCGTGCTCTAAGACCACTAGATGGGAATAGCAGTCGTAGAGTGATTCCACAGCCTAGCAGTAGCATTCCTGCATCATGGCATTTCCCTAGCACCAGGCCCAGTTCTGGATGAAGGCTCTAGGAAGAGGATTTTAGACAAGAGCGCACATATTATGATGCCGTGGAGAAAGCTGCTTTATCAGACACTGAAACACAGCAAATAGTGGTACTGAAGGGAACAAAACTGCCCTTTCCTGACTTGGCTTGGTTGGCTTTGTGAACTGTCGGGGGGCATATTCTGAGTGGAAGGTGGCTTTGGCCAGTGATCCCTTCTTTGACATGATGCCTGCAAAAGTAGCTTGTCAATGGTTAGGCTGCTGGTGTATTGAGACCACGGCCCATCCTGGGGACCAACACTGTAGCGTAGTTTCCTTATGCTCCCCGTTGGTCTGTATCCATACGTTGTTGTCTCAGGTTTTACACTTAGATTGTCAGTTTGCTGGGCAATGACCAGCTTTTTGTTCTGTGTATATGCAGCATTTAACGCCATGGGTCCTGGGTCATGTCTGAAGCTCCTAGGTGCTGCCATAATACAAATAAATAATAATAAATAGCAGCTGGAGTACAACAGGATAGCTCTGCTGAACGCAGGGGCTGGGGGTATTTCGGATCTTGTGCAAGGGGTGCAGCAAAGCCTGGCTTTCTGAGTGGCCTGTGCAGTGGGTCTTTGGGCACAGGGCAGCTGCTGGTGGTTTGGGTACTGGGAATGCTGCTGCCTTTCAGTGATGTGTCCCTGGGCTGGCTTGCTGGAGGGTTGACTCTTGCATGGGGTCTCACGCTCAGTGTTCCCTCTAATTTTTCCCATCCATGTGCGGAATGAATTTTGTTACGTGCATCAATATGGAGGTGATGTGTGACACATCACCTCCACATTGTGCACATAACAAAATGAATGTGGTAGGGTGGGGCTGAGGGGTTCAGAGTGAGGGAGTTCACGGCTGAGGCAGAGGGTTGGAGTGCAGGGCAGTGAGGGCTCTGGGGTGGGGCTGGGAATGAGGGGCTCAGGGCTGGGGCAGAGGGTTGGAGTGCGGGGGGGGGGTAGGCTCTGGGGTGGGTCAGGGATGAGGGGCTTGGGGTGCAGTGAGACTCCCCAGGGATACAGTGGGGAGAGAAGACCCCCCCCCCACACACACACACACTGCTCTCTCTCCCTGCAGCAGCACGTGGGTTGGGGGGACAGGCTCCTCTCCCGCAGCTGTGGCAGATCCAGGCCAAGCTGGGTTGGAGCTGGGGGAGGAGCGCTGCAGCAGGTTCAGGACTTGGGAAGAGGTATCTGTCCCTGCTGCAGCCCTGAGCACCTGAACAACATTTAATAGGCAGCTCCGAGGCCAAGCCGCTTACAAGGAATTTAGCTCACAGTATAGGGCAAATGCATGGCCCTTTTATGGGAACCAGACAGCCCCACTGGGCGGTAGCAGGATGGGGCAGCCCTGCCATGCTGTTTCAGGGCTGCTGCAGGTGGTGCCAGGGTTCCAGCATCATTATTGCATGGAAACAGACTTCTGAGCTGGTGGTACTTATCTACAGAAAGATTCTCTGGAAAATTAACCTCAATTAACTAGAGTTGCAAATGTAAAGCAGATCAGTTAAACTGTATTAAAACCTATAGTGAATTAAGCTAAATGTGAATTAAGCCCTTTTAAATTCCAAATAAGAGCACCTACACAGTGGTTTAATGTGGTTTAACCAACCCATTTTTAAATTCACACCTTTAGGCCATGTCTACACTATAAAATTATGCTCACCTAACTTACATTGGCATATAGCCACCTCAGCCATTAAATTGCTTGTGTGTGCACGCGTGGCCCCTTGTGTCGGCAGTGCACGATCTCACCAGGAGTGCTTGTTTCCATTGTACTATCAGCGTAGGTATTGTGAGCTTCTGAAAACCAGTAACAGCGGACATAAGCAACACAGTGTCCACGCCAATTTTTTTCCGTCATGCCCTCCATACCTGGAATGGAACCTGTCTGCACCACCCTCCCCCGGAAACAGTGGTTAGGAGCCAATTTGAGGCCCAGAGCAGAGGCCGGGGCTGCAGCCAGGAGTGGAGTTGGACTGCGGCTGGGAGTGGGGCTGGAGCAGAACTGGGGAGAGAGAGGGGCTGGATGGCGCTGCCTTCCTGCCCCCTGTGAGGGCTGACCGGGGTCCCACCGCAGCCCCCAGTGTGGGGACCACTGGTCTGCACTGCCACTGGGTTGCCCTAACTACATTGATATTGAGTCGACGCCACTCGGCAGGCAAGGGGGCTGAGAGGCACTTATAGTGCCTACCAGGACTGCAAAACCACTTAGAATCATAGAATCTTAGGGTTGGAAGGGACCTCTGGAGGTCATCTAGTCCAACCCCCTGCTTAAAGCAGGACCAATCCCCAACTAAATCATCCCAGCCAGGACTTTATCAAGCCTGACCTTAAAAACCTCTAAGGAAGGTGATTCTACCACCTCCCTAGGTAACCCATTCCAGTGCTTCACCACCCTCCTAGTGAAAACGTTTTTCCTAATATCCAACCTAAACCTCCCCCACTGCAACTTGAGACCATTGCTCCTTGTTCTGTCATCTGATACCACCGAGAACAATCTCCATCCTCTTTGGAACCCCCTTTCAGGTAGTTGAAAGCAGCTATCAAATCTCCCCTCAGTCTTCTCTCCTGTAGACTAAACAATCCCAGTTCTGTCAGCCTCTCCTCATAAGTCATGTGCTCCAGGCCCCTAATCATTTTTGTTGCCCTCCTCTGGACTCTTTCCAATTTTCCACATCTTTCTTGTAGTGTGGGCCCCAAAACTGGACACAGTACTCCAGATGAGGCCTCACCAATGCCAAATAGAGGGGAACAATCACATCCCTTGATCTGCTGGCTTACATCAACCTAACCTGTAGCAGTGCAGTAAATTCAGAGTCACTCCCCTATGTGCCCCCGTGTAGACGTACCCCCATGAGTGGATCCCGGTGGCACCACGATGTAAGGCGGTGACCCTACCCCCGTCCACGCCCCCTGCTCCCCGCGGCCCTGGCTGAGCGGCCACCCGCTCCCGACCCGACCAAGGCAGCGCGCAGCTGCGGCCCGGCCTGCGCTAGGCGGGGCTGGCCCGGCGGGGCGGAGCTGACGGCGGAGGCGGCAGTTTGCAGGAAGCAGAGGGGAGTGCGAGGGGGCCGGGGTGTCCCGCGCTCGGCTCGGCCTCTCCCCGTTCTCCGCAGCATGCTGCCGGCCGGCAGTGCCCGCAGGTAGGGGCGTGTGCGCCCCGCACCGCTTGCACCCCGCACTGCCTCTCCTCCGAGCGCTGTGGGCAGGGCCGGGCCTCGGGGTGCAGCTTCGCTGGGTGATGGGGGGCTGGCAGGGTCCTGCGGGGCTGGCTAGCTGGGGTCCCCAATGGAGAGGTACCATGGGGGGGCTGGCAGGGCCGGGGGGGGTGGCTAGCTGGGGTCCCCAATGGAGAGGTACCATGGGGGGCTGACAGGGTCGGGGGGCTGGCTGGGGTCCCCAATGGAGAGTGGGGGATGGGGTGTGATGTGCTCCATGGCTGGGCTGATGTCGATTGAATCGGGATGGAGAGTTCTTGCTGCACCAGGCAAGGAGGAGGGGGGCCTTGGGGATCCGTCTGCCCAAACTGGGATTGGGGGAGGGGGGAGAGAGAGAGGGAGCTGCCTCGGTTTATAGCTGTATTCCTCCTTCTGTAATCCCTATGGAGATCCCTGCAAGGGAGGTACAATTCCCCCTCCCTTCTCCCCACATTTGAAGACTTATAGCAAAAACCTTGCTCTGGTCTCCCCCTCACCGAGTATTGTTCTCCCCAAGCACTGAAATGCCATGAGCCAAGCCTCAAAATCATGTGACTGGCTTAGAAATACAGAATGTGGGGTTCTTTGCCCTATTAGAAACCTTTTAAAAATGAAAGCTGTGATTTGACTCAGAGACAGTAAGGGCCTCCCAGGAGAAAGGGATGGGCTGAGGGGGACAGGCTGTATATTGCAGCTGGAGCAGAGTCTTTTGTACTCAAAGAATTAAGGATTAGTGCATGCTGGTAGAGCCTGATGCTGCAGCCCTTTCCAGAACCTCCCCTCCCTCCCGCCCAGAACTCTGCCCCCCAGCTGCCTACGGCTTTGGGAGGGGAGTTTGGGGGTGGGAGGGGATGTATGAGAAGGGAGTGCAGGCTCTGGGAGGGAGTTTGGGTGGGGGGAGGAGGTATGGGGTGCAGGCTTTGGGAGGGAGTTTGGGGGTGGGTGGGGATGTATGAGAAGGGAGTGCAGGCTCTGGGAGGGAGTTTGGGTGGGGGGAGGAGGTCTGGGATGCAGGCTTTGGGAGGGAGTTTGGGGGTGGGAGGGGATGTATGAGAAGGGAGTGCAGGCTCTGGGAGGGAGTTTGGGTGGGGGGGAGGAGGTATGGGGTGCAGGCTTTGGGAGGGAGTTTGGGGGTGGGAGGGGATGTATGAGAAGGGAGTGCAGGCTCTGGGAGGGAGTTTGGGGGCTGTGGGGCGTGGGCAGGGCTGGCTCCAGGCACCAGGCCTAGGAAGCATGTGCTTGGGGTGGCATTCCATCCAATCTTGGGGCAGCACATTCTGGCCACTCCTCCCCCCCCCCTCCCCCTTCGGTGGTGGCGCTTGGGTGAAGGGGCAGCAAAAAAGTTGGGGTTGGCCTTGGGGGGGTGGAGAGGGGGTGGAGACTTGGAGGGAGTTTGGAGGGGTGTGGGGAGGGGGTGCAGAGTTTGCCTGGGGCTCCAAGGTGGGGTGGGGAGGGGGCCTCTGTGCACTGCTGCCCCCAGGCATGCCCCTGCAGCTTCCTATTGGCTGCAGGGGCACTCGGGGTGCAGACAGCATGTGGAGGTACAGCCCCACCCAGTAGACACTGGAGCGAGTAGGCAGACACCACTCAGTTCTGCTGTGCTGTCGGGGCCCTGGGCCATTTAAAATCGCCTGGTGGGGGGAGTGCCTGGGGGCAGCGGGTGGGACCAAGGGAGAGACCCGGACCCCAAATTGCTGGAGCCCCGCAGGCCACATATGGTTCATGGTCCATGAGTTTGAGACCCCTGCTTTAGAGGCAGTTTTCCTGGTGGTTATAGCAGGGTGTTGCAAGCCAGGACTCCTGAGTTTTATTCCTGATCCTTCTAGTGGCTCTGAGAGATTCAGTGATGTGCCAAAGATCACACAGTGCCTGGGAGGTTGAATTCACATTCATACAGTCTTTGGAGAGAAGCAGAGCACTGTTGTTATGGTTAAAATGTTTTGTATTTGTGTTCAATCCACCCAGAAGGACTCCCAGTCCAATGTTTCCCCAAGTGCCTAATCTGGGGTGGATGCAGATAGGTTAAAATCTAGCCCTCCTGGTAAGGCAGCATGCAAAGCAGGAGTCAATGACATATGTAATGCACAAGGATGAAAGGTAAAACTAATTGTTGTTCCATTTCCAGGCTGGTTTCCATTCTCAGTCAGGCCCTGGAAGACTGTGCTGAGCAAAAGAAGAAGCTAGAGGACAATCTTACCCTGTGTCGAACCCTTCTTGGAGACTGGTGAGTTGACAGTTTGTGGCAAAAGATGACTGAAAAGCTGCTAAAGATACCCACATTGCTTGATGTCTTGTAGAGGCAAGGAGAGAGCGTAGCCTAGTGACTAAAACGCAGGAGTTGGGAGAGCTGGATTTTATTCCCAACTCTGCCGTTGAGATTCTGTGTGGTAACTAATTGTGTTTCACCGGTATACTGACTCTGATGTCATAATGCTAATAGCTTTCTGGTTGTCTAGAGAGTCTTCTAGAAAGACAGGGCAGACCTTGATGTCTAATGAAAGAATATAAACTGAAAAAAATTTCTTAGGGACAGTCATAAAGGGTTGGGGTTGTTTGTCCATCATAAATAAATAAATAAATAAAAAAAGTGGGCACAAACCTTCTTCCTTTAGTGGGTCCCCTTCGGCACTCCTGGTCATGGCAGGGCATACAAGACTTGTGCTCATAAATCCTTTGTTCTTGTGCATATTCTTTCACAAGCCGCTTTAAATAAAAAAAAATCCTCACATTCCAATGCTGATTTCCCAGGATTCTCACTTCCTGTTAATGGGGCGCAGCCTTGTGCTCATCATGCAACCAATAATAAAACCCTCTTAGTTGCCCCAGTGCCAGGTAATCCCCTGCTCCGGAGCTGTGCTTTTCTGTTTTCATGGGTATGCTTTTTGTGCTTGTGAAGGGATTGCTCTGTATTGCTGCCTTGAATGAAGTGTTAGACAAATATCTCCCACCCTAGTCCTGACTTGACACGCCTCCTGCTGTTTGTGTCCTATGTCTTTTCTCACCCCCAGCTCTGCCAACGCAATACTGTCCAGTGAACGGTGCCTCTCTGCTTTCTTACTTGGAGAGAGGGATGCAGAAGAGAAGGGAGGAGTGACTAAAGGGTTGTGTGTGCTCTGGACTGTCTAGTGTCCCCTGAAATTCTCCTGCTGGCCAGGCCCCTGCTGGAAGAATAGGGGGCACTTGGGTGAGATTGTTAACCCTGGCTGTCAGAGTGCAATCACATCCTTCATGTGTTCTGTGTTTGTTTCCCCCTCCCCAGGAAGGTTCGAACTCCTGAGAGTCCAAAGCCAGAGAATTGCCCAAAGGGTGACCAAGGTGAGCTTTTTCTTCTTGCCATCTCTGTGTTGCGTCCGTGCTCAGTCTGGCTGGTGATGATCTAATCTGCTTCCTGGGAATTCCCTCTGACGTTCCCTGCTAACAAGGGGCCTGATTCTCTTCTGTGCCTCCGCTGACTTCCATAGATTTAATCTGGATTCAGACTTGGATAACTGAGAGCAGAATCCAGCTACAGGTCTTGCCACCACAGCTGCAACCCGGAAAGGGATGTCTGTGAGTGTCACCTGTTTGTGGAAGGGTTGCTCATTGTGGAGAGATGTTAGGTTCTGCACAGTTGCCATCCATCCTGACACTTTTTCAGGAGTTTGCCAAGCAGACACTGCAGGAGTGTAGTGAAAAGTCCCTCTGCTTCCTTGTTATAGACAATGTTCTCCTCTGAGAAATCCAGAGGAGTGAGCCAGTATAGTGAGGAATGAATGGGAAAGGAAGGGGCTTGGTCAGTATGGCTTCCTGATGCACCTTCTGCTCTTGTAGAGAGTGAGCCTTCACCCAAGGAACTGGAGGACCTGGAGCTGCTGAACAAAGCCCTTGAGAAAGCATTAAGAGTCCGGAAAAGCACCCTGCGAAATCCTTCGGAGGCCCTAGGAGCTGCAGGAGGAAAGAAGGCAACAGAGAAGAAACCTGCTACCAGCGCTGTTAGAACGCAGCAGGCACCCTTGTCTAAAGAGAGTGTCCCTAAGACTATCAAGGTGACATCTGTGCACAAGAAGGCTGCCTCTTCCAAAAAGCTCTCAGCTTATATGCTGAAAGCTCCTTACAGAACTGATCCTGTAAAAGCACCAACCAGCCAGAGCTCCAGGGCTCCAAAGGTGGCTGGGAAGGGCTTGACTAAAGGGGCTGCCCTCCAACAAGTGAGGAAGACTGTGCCAGCTGCCTGTGTGAGTCAACAAGAGTTCTGTGCTGCTGCTGAACTATCTGGCTCGCCCAGATCTCCCCTGCAGCAGAGCTCTTCTTCTGCTGGAGGCTCTGCTAGTGGCAAAAACTCGGTAGCTGTCCTCCTACAGGGAGTCGATCCAGAGAATGACTGTCCTGGTTCTTTGGCAGAGTCTCCAGTGACACAGAGCCATACAGCAAGAGATACCACCATGAGGAGTACCACGGCCCACACATTCAACCTCCAGGAAAAGGGGTACGTTCTCATCAGCAGGAACCAAGAATCTTACTTTGTTCAGTATTCAAACTCCATTTCTCTTCCCCGCTCGTCCCCACAGGAGCTGATCTTTCTCAGCATTCACTAGGGCCTAGTTCTGTGTCATTGCTGCCCCCAGTGTTGCCTTTAGAATTATCAAAGAGGCTCCTATTTTTAGATGATTATAACTAGGCTTGGCAGAATTTAGTTTTTGTCGATATTATAATTTTGATGGATAATATAGATGTTTATTTTTAAGCTTTTTATTTTTATTGACTTACATTTTCACAATTGCACAAAATTATGGGTTTCAAACTTTTTTTAAAATTTATCAATTTAAATTTTCACAATTGTGGGAAATTATTGGGGGGAGGCAGACTAATTTATTTAATGAAAGCAGATACTGAGATTCAAAGGGTTAAAGCTTTATAATAGTTTAAACACAAATTGTCAAATCACATGTCAAATTATGCAAAGGAAGTAGCCATCATAGAATATCAGAGTTGGAAGGGACCTCAGGAGGTCATCTAGTCCAACGCCCTGTTCAAAGCAGGACCAACCCCAACTAAATCATCAAAGCCAGAGCTTTGTCAAGCCTCACCTTAAAAACCTCCCAAGGAAGGAGATTCCATCACCTCTCTAGGTAACCCATTCCAGTGCTTCACCACCCTCCTAGTGAAAAAGTTTTTCCTAATATTCAACATAAACCTCCTCCATTGCAACTTGAGACCATTACTCCTTGTTCTATCATCTGGTACCACTGAGAACAGTCTAGATCCATCCTCTTTAGAACCCCCTTTCAGGTAGTTGAAAGAAGCTATCAAATTCCCTTCATTCTTCTCTTCTGTAGACTAAATAATCCCAGTTCCCTCAGCCTCTCCTCATAAGTCATGTGCTCCAGCCCCGTAGTCATTTTTGTTCCTCTCCGCTGTACTCTTTCCAATTTTTCCACATCTTTCTTGTAGTGTGGGCCCCAAAACTGGACACATTACTCCAGATGAGGCCTCACCAATGTCGAATAGAGGGGAATGATCACATCCCTCAATCTGCTGGCAATGCCCCTACTTATACAGCCCAAAATACTGTTAGCCTTCTTGGCAACAAGGGCACACTGTTGACTCGTATCTAGTTTCTCATCCACTCTAATCCCTAGGTCCTTTTCTGGGGAATATTCTTAGGAATATGATACAGTGACCCCAGCAACACTAATTAGGTCTCTTTGTGCACACTTGCTATGTGAACTGTGTTATCTTTTGCCTTCATGCAAACACACGAGGCAGTTAAGTTGTAGCAGCAGCAGAAATCATAGCTGAATTTCCTAGCTTGGGTGCAAGTCACATCTGAACTGCATTGCTCCAGTAACAGTTTTTGTATTTCCCCTTTTTGAACAAAATGTTATATATTAAAACAGTGATGCTCAAATCTCAGTGGATCAGCAGCCTAATTACTGATCAATATTACCCAAATGAGCCGCAGTTGTGTGACTCCATTGGTTCATTTACTATTTATATATAGAGAGAGAATCACAGAATATAAAGGTTGATCTTCCTCTGGAGGTCCAACCCCCTGCTCAAAGTAGGACCAACCCCCAATTAAATCATCCAACAATTTTTTGCCCCTTATCCCTAAATGGCCCCCTCAAGGATTGAACTCTCAACCCTAGGCTTAACAGTCCCATGCTCAAACCACTGAGCTATCCCTCCCTCCATATAGATTATTCTCACAGCAAAATGACTGACTGAGTATTATTTTATCAACTACAAGAGGTTAACATAGGAAAAGCATCATGATTTAATTATTAACCAATCCAAGTTATTAACCTATCAAACAGTGTTTTAAAATCACATGCTGCAAAGAGCCACAGGAGATGCACCAGAGAGCCACTTCCAGCTCATGAACCTCAGTCTGAGTATCACTGTATTCAAAGACACTGATAGGTTTGATTGAAAAACGAGCCTATTATCTGATAGTGTTCTTATTGGTCAAAATTTTCCAAGGCACCGTAGTGACTTAGAAGCCTTAGAAGTCTTATTGACTTCTAATGGGATGTAGGCACTTTAGAAAAATGTAAGCATCAACTAAATTCAGTTTTCACACCATCCCATGCATAACTCCAGAGAAATCAATGGGCAAAAGATGTTAAATCTAGAGTGATAATGATGGGTAGTCATGGCTCTTCTCAGGCTGCTCAGTGGTCATTGTGAGCTGTGCAGGTCCCATTCCTTCAGGGCTCGCTGGAGATGGTTGATTGGGCAGCTTGGGGGATGCTTCTGCTGGCTGGTTCTGTAGTTGTTTGATGCATGGAGGATTTAACCTCCAGAGTGGTCAGGCTGGTGCCTTTCACCCGCACTAAGTTAGTTGCAAATGTAGACATCACTATCCTCAAATAAAAGATTAGGAACAGGGTACAGTGTCCTGATCCTGCTCTCTACTGCTCTTTGGCAGTCATTACTGAAGACTTTCTTCTTTGCAGGTCTTTGTTGAAGCTACCGCTTCCCTATCGGAAAGCCTATTCCAGGAACTCCAGGTAAAGCTATCACCACCAGTGCTACTTGGGATTCTTTCTTAGGGGCGGGGGAGGTGTAAAGGGAGGGGCCTGGGCTTTTCAGCCTGATGGAGAAGAAGCCTAAAAGATGCTGTAGCATTTGAGGGGCGTTGGCCGAGCTGTGTGGAAAGCCTGAAGCTGGAATAGCAGGGATTGCTGCAGATCAAACTTGAGGGACCTTGGCAGAGCTGTGCATGGGAGCCTGCATGGAGCCTGCAAGTGGCCTTCTAGTGATAGTACACGGTCACTTCCAAGGACATGAAAGTTTACAAAATTCACCCCAATGTTTTAAAAATATGAAGAATTCCAATGAAAGTCATGGTCTGTAGCCTGTATATAACTTTATTTGCAAATACTTGTCATAGACGTTAGAGACCATCCCCTGCCAGTCCCAGTGCTTTTGCTGGTCTGATTTTCAACATCCCAAACAATGGGGCTCTGACCCGCTTACTTTGGCAGATCATTCCATAGCTTAATACCGTGTTTCCCCGAAAATAAGACAGTGTCTTATATTAATTTTTGCTCCCAAAATTACATTACATTATATTACAGCGAGAGGCAAAACTGGAAGTACGTCTTATTTTCGGGGGATGTCTTACTTTCGGGGAAACAAGGTAGAACCCACTGAACATGTCTGTCCTGATGCCCAGCAGAAGTAGGACTGGAAGAGTCACTGAGTCCAGTCCTCTGTTACGGCAGGCCACCTGTCATGTGAATTTATCAAGCTCCATCTTAAACTAGTTAGGTTGTTCCAGAGCCTCCCTCTTCTGAGGACTAGAAACCTTGTAATTTCCCATTGGAATTCTGGGCTAGATACAACGTTTGTTTTTAACATTGCATCTAGCAAGTATGTAGTGTCCCAAACAATTTCTCCCCTTCTTGGGAATTGGCACCTTCCAAATGCTTGCAGATTACCAAGTCACCTGCTAGTCATTTTTTAGCCAAGTACATAGATTTCTCTGATTTTTCTGTGTAATTTTAGTCTTTTTACTTCTTCATTCAACTTACATGGCAAAGTGAAAATAACCTACCAGTTTAGCTCTGTATTCCCAAAGTTCCCTTACAGGAAAAATGCATCTAACAGGGTCTTATCTATTTTTTCCTATGCCATTAACCTTGCCGTTTCTCAGAACTTTCCTCAGAAAGCTGCAATTTTAAACTGATCTGTCTTGACATAGCTAAAATCTAGGCGTGGGGCACGCTAGCCCATGGGTCAGCTAGCCACATACTGGGTAGTTATTTTAAATTTACTGCTGCCATCCATCATTTTCTGCAGTAGGTTTCTGGAGCATGGCTAAAGTACTTAGTCTCACGTGGCCATATTCTTATAGGTGGTTGGGTCAGTGCAAAATTATGGAGACCTTGTGCAAGTGGAACATATCCCACTCTCAGCTCTCCTCCCCCATTCTTTATACAAGGCTCTGTGTTCCCAAAGAGACTCCTCAAACACAAGATTACTTGGATCTGTCTGCCTACCTTGCTGTCATCCATTATGATGCTCATGGGGCACCCTAGTGGAGAGGCAACACCATACGCCTCTTCCCACTCGTGCTGTCCTGCCATAACATGCTGAATTAGAGAAACCTTGGAAATCTTTCATCTAAGGAGAAGCTGGTGAAGATCACATAGGTGCTCTGGGGAATATTGTGCAGGAAGATCTGTTGCCTCTGTGTGTGTAATCCCCCCCCCCCCCCTGTCTTGAATTTTCAGACTGTGGGAGAAGTGTCACCTGTGCCAAAGCAACTCAGCCACAGCTGCTGCTCCCTTTCTAGAGAGAATGCAGGCAACCGTATCCTTTTTTACCTCTTCTTACCATTACCTTAGATGACGGCATGCAGCCACATGGTGCAGCTTGATGGGTGTCCTCTTCAAACCATCAGAGAGGTACCTCGTCTCCCAGGAGCTGTGCCTGTGCAGAGCTTGTGGAAAGAGTTCCATTCCCGCTGCAGATCTTCCCTGTTCACAGAAACTTGGATATTTTAATGCAGATGAATGGAGCCATTAGTAAACAACACATTTCGATGTCCTTTCTGCCCCCCACCACCTCTATCCTCTGCAGTGTCATCATGTGTGCTGCTTGCCCTTAACATCTGTCTTGGAATCCCAAAAAACTCAGCCCTGGGTGTGAGGGTGGTGACCAAAGGAAGGGGTTTGCCATGCTAGCACCTGGATCTAAAGGAAATGCTCCTTAAGCTGCTATAAGTTTTGTTCCTCTGAACCAGCCATTAGTCCTGCCGAGATAGAAAAGGAGGTGATGGTCCTGCGTGATGCGCATTCTCTCCTGAGCCAGTATATGGAAGCGGAGACCACAGGTAAGAAATTTACTAATGGCCGCTCAAATTATTTCCCCACCTGCCTGTCTCTTGCTTAAGGAGACCAGAGCAATGGAGGGGGCAGGTGGTAGTCAGATATGGTACCTACCACTTGCTGGTGTGGGGTTGGGAAGTAACAGAATTACTGAATCGTGATGTTTCTGTGTAACGTCATACCCTGGGGCCTGCTAGCTGTCCCCTCCGCTTCTCCTCCAGGCCACCCGACATGGGGGAGAGAGTACGAATGTCTCCTGACCCTGGAAGGCCTGCAAGATGCAGCATCCCAGTGTCTGCACAAGCTGCAGCTGCTGCGGGCAGGTGAGGCCAATATCTGTGTGCTGGTCAAGTATCTAAGCAACCTGTCCTGTTTGAGCAGTAGTTTGGTGCTTGTGATTAGCTTGAGACCCATGTTATTAGATAAAATGTGAGATGCAGCTGAGGGAGAGGGAACTCCTGGACAGGGTGTGTTAATATTACTGGTGGGTTAAAGAAACTAGTCTAGTATTATGGATATGATTTTGTCACAGTAAAATTATGCATAATTCACGGCACAGTCACAGTAAAAGAATATTAATTCCATGCTATGGTCACAGCAACAAAATAATTGTGTTTAGTAAGGGAATGTGAACATAAATATGCCTTTAAGAACACAAACAGTGCAATGTTTCTGCTAAACAGTTTAATGCAATATAGTTTTACTAGTGTAAAAGCCCGTGGACACGGGCCAACAGTAACGCCCCCCCCCCCCCACTCCAAGCCCCCTCCCCCCTCCCCCTCGCTCGGCTCGCTGCCTCCTCTCCCCCCCCCCCCCCCCGCTCGGCTCACTGCTGGGCACAGCTGGCCGTGCCGTGCCCGGGCACCTCCGCCCTGCCCAGCCAGAGCTCCCTGCCCATGCCTCCTGCACCCAGCCACCCTCCTGCCCGCGCTCCCCGAGCCCCTGATCCAGACCCTGCTTCCCTCGTGGCAGCACACACGCGGCAGCCATGTTGTGCTGCCGAACTACACCTCCCAGCATGCTATACCTTACAGCATGCCGTTCGTCTGGGCTGTCTCTACTGCGCATGACGGCTTCACACAAACTTCTCTAGTCTTTTATAATATAGGATTTTCTTTGCAAAAGTAAGCTATTTTGGAATTTATTTATTTTTTTTGTAGAATACTTTTTTCAAACCACCATTAACAGGAGAGTGTTTGATTTTTATAACAAAATTAACTCTGTGATCCTTTTTGGTTAGTTTTCATTTACATGCGGCTGTGATTTTGGTCCAAGTTATATACTGAGTGTGTCACTTTTTTGCTGTGACATCTCTCATCCCTGAGCACATTATTAAAGATGAGAATGATCTTTCTGTGTCCACACTGTTGACTGGTGCTGACTGATGACCCCAAGCGTTCCCCATGTTTGTGGCATTATCTGTCACAACTGCAGTGCTGCAATCAAAGGATATTGGGAATTTTTCAGCCATTTCCCTTATTGCTTAGCTTGCTGTTTTAAAATTAACTGCTTCTTAAACCCCTCAGTTCAGCAAAGACCCTTCCAGCTTGTTGCATTCACCTTCAACGGAAGTATCTACATTGTCACTGCTGGTTGGGAAGGGGAGAGCAAGGATATTAAGCCCATATCTGACTTCAGCATTGGTAGTTTCATCTGCTGATTCCTTCAAAGGCTTTGCAACTTTCCTTTTAATTCTTAAATGTGATCGTCCTAAACCTTGGATAAGTAAAACTAATAAACTGGTCTGCACTAGAGCAGGTTGCATAGTAAAAACCTTCTAAGTGTTAGATTGTCAAGGGTAAGGAAAAGGCTTCTGTTAATTTTAACAGCTCTGTCATTGTTTTTCTGAAGTTTTGTTTTCTATTTTCCTCCACTTCTAAGGCCCCTCATTTGTGCTTGTGTGTTGCACTTTCCAGAGGCTTATCATGACCAGTCTTTCTGGTAAAATCAAGCCGACATGTAAAATAATTTTCCTCCACTTGCATGAAATGTTTTGGGGTTTATCACTGCTCATTGCTTAGTTTTGCCATTTTACTCGTAGTTTGTTGCTGTTGTCCTGTTTACTCTTCAGGGGTTAATCTGTTCCAACCACTTTGACTCCTTCCCTACTGCTGACACTGCCAATAATTTTAAAGCCGTGATTGCTTCCAGTTTACACAAGTGTTCACTGTCTTCACGGTCAAGTTGAAATACATGGAAACATTCACAGGTTCCGTGACAGTGGTGACCACCTGTGACATCATTGTATCCTTGTCTATCATTAGTGGAGACAAGGATTTAAATCTCTGGTCGCAGTTGAAGGCATTGCAGAAATTTGTCACAATCATTATCAGTCTCTGTTTAGAAAGGGCCTGGTACTGGCCTAGTAAGGGACGTTGCAATTCAGGAGGGAGGTGCACTGGCCACCCTGTGTAGCAGAAGCTTGGCCTGTGCCTGGTTCTATATATAACTACTGGTCCATCATATTTTATTTTTATGAACACTAAATTCATTCATTCAAAATTCTAGAAGAGCAAATGGAACTTGCTGATTTTATTTGTACCCTCCCACCCCAACAGCTGTAGAGTCCCAGATGGTGGTACACCCGGCAGACTGTGCTCTCTGTGCGGGGACCTCCCCTGCCAATTGTGCTCCGCTCAGAGGACGAAGATGTGGGAACACGGGTGTCCTGGCAACACCTCTCCTTTTTTACTCCAGCTTCCAGGAGCTGAGGGACATGGCTGCCTTGAAACTGCAGGTCGTGATGCTGCGCCAGCAAATTAACATACAAAAGGTAACTCTGGAGTAGAAATACATGATGGTGGGGGGGGGGGGGGGAGGAGGGGAAACAGCAGCAGCACAGTTAGTTCTAGCAGAAGCTAATTCCCAAGCCATGGGGTTTGCTCAGCATGTCCATGTCCTGTCACCCTCTGATTCATTTCAAAGATACATACATTATTAAGGCTCTGTCAGTGAGAGAGACAAGCTTTCAGGTTTACACAGAGCTCTTCATCATGGCTGGGAAATGTATTCAGACAGTCACAGGGAAGTTACAAGGTGGAATAGATGGTTAGCATGAGTAGTTAACACGGATTTAAAAGGATCATTCAAGACAATGTCCCGTTAACACCTCTCCAGTCATTAATTACTTGTGTTAAACAATCTGTTCCACCCTGTGTTAGCTATCAGGGAGGTAGCCGTGTTAGTCTGGAATAGCAGAGGTAACAAAGTCCTGTGGCACCTTAAAGACTAACTATAAAGTTTTGAAGCATGAGCTTTCGTGGGCTAATACCCACTTCGTCGGATGCAGGCAGTAGAAGTGTTCAGAGGCAGGTATAGAAAAGTAGGCAAGGACCAGGTGGGAGGTGAAAAGGTTAGTCCAATTAAGCTGAACCAGCTTGTTATCTCCGATCAGGGAGTGTGGATTATTCTTCTAGCATTTGAATGGGGTGTGTGAACATGGAGAGAGGAGAAACAATGTCTGTAATGTCTGTGTTAGCTGTGACACTCTGAATACTGTACCTTTCCCAGGCCTGAAGAAGAGCTCAGTGTAAGCTGAAAAACTTCTCTTTCACAGACAGAAGCTGGTCCAATAAAAGATATTGCCTCTCCCACTTGTCTCTCTAATATCCTGGGTCCAACATGGCTGGACCAAGACTGCAGGAACTAGACCATGTTTGTTAGACTTTGTTCTTTTTTCAGTTTGTTGAGGGAATGGTTTGTTTTATTAATACTGCTTTTGTAAGGAGAACATCATCCTAGTAAAAGCGACAGAGTGTCTTGTAGCACCTTCTAGACTAACAGATTTTAGGGATCATGAGCTTTCGTGGGCTAAGACCAACTTCTTTATGTCACATTAATAGCTAGAGACCTCATTGGCGGCTGTTGCCTCAGTTGTGCACCTGCATTGTGATCTTCCCCTGTACTACCCATCAGCAATCTAGCCCCTCCCATGGGAGCACTATATTCATGTTCCTTCAGTCTCAGGCTGCCGTGCTGTTGACCTTGACATTGCTGGATCACCAATAACCCCAGCTCAGAGCTGGGTGCTTTAGCACAAAGGTTTGCCCATGTCCCTGAATTATTTGCAGTGGTTTAGCCCCACTCCCCGGGGCTGAACTCTCACTTAGAACCTCCAGACTGGGCTAAGAGCCCTCCACCCAGAGGTGAAGTATTAGGGTTTAGCCATTAAGTCATCCCCTTCGCCATCCTATGGCTGCACTTTGACATGCCAGTCACCTGAGCTGAGTGAAGGACATGTTGGAAAAGAAACTCTAGCAGAGCAGGAAACCCTCGTGAGGGAAAGGGAGAGTTGTTGGGCTATGTCTAGACTTGCAGAGATTTTGTGCTCTCAGTTTCAACAGTGATAGTGAACCGGTGAAAGACGACCGCTGGTTTGTGTACTCATTTCCACAGGCATCAGAGAGTGTTTACATTTGCAGCACTTCCATTGCAGTGAGAGCAGTGCACTGAGGGCAACTATCCCACAGTGCAGCTCTCTTCATTTTGATAATAGGTCTTGTGAGAACGGGGCTGAGGTGGGTTGATCGTGGGTCTCTGCACAGCCTCCCCTCTGCAAACACTGATCAGCTCCAGTAGCTCAGCATTGATCCAAACAAGGGATGGTTTGCTCCATGGAGCAGGCATTGTCACCTGACCAGATAAGTGAGCACTTGCCAAGAAAACAGGAAGGGGAGTTTCAAAGTTCCGGGGGCTTTACAGGGGGAGGGGTGGATGTCTGTATATCTGGCATCAGAGCAGCAGAGCTGCTGGCCAGAGCGGTCACCTAGGCACTGTGAGATATCCTGCAGACGCTAAAACTGCTATAAGCAGGAAGAACGTGTCTTCACTTGCACATCACTGCAAAAGCATCACCAGTGGTTTTCTTTTTGCGCATCTTTCTGAGTTTCACCGCAAAAAGTCATTGGCAAGTGTAGATGCTCCCACGGGTATTGTGCAAGAAAGCGGCTTTTTCTCCTTTAAATGGCAAGTGTAGACATGCCCTTACTGTTCTCTAACTGCACATCTCTCACTGCATGCCCCAGCTGTTGGCAAATCCCTCTGCACCTGCGGTCACACAATAGGCCTTCCTGCGATTAAGTCTTGTTTTTAATGTCACCTAATGTCAGGCCTCTGTTTATGACCAATCCCTGTGCCCCATATAGCATGGTGGTTGAAACCTCTTACTTAGATATCAGGGTGACTACTAGGGCTGGGACACTTGTTATAGTGGGGGATGCTGAAAGCCAGGTAACAAAACTGTAAACCGTTTGTATTCAAAAGCAGTGTGAAAAAGCGTGATTCCTGCTCAGACCACATGGGTGCAGCACAGCTCCGGGATTCTCAAGAATCACACCATAATGCTAGCTTTGTTCTGACAGCATCAGCAAACTTTTCACTGTGAAACCTTGTTCCCACGCCTATGCAGGTGACTGCCCTCTAAATAGATAGATGCTTTAGGTAGGGTGAGTTCTGGAGTCCAGAGATAGGTGAAATACTTTGCAGAGGGCGAGTCAAATGAGTGCCAACATAAACTGTCCCTTTCCAACCTGCCAGTGCCCACATGTTTGTGGCCCAGGCCTAACCATTTGCTGCTGGGGCCTAAGTGGTGGGAATGCCAGGAACTATAGAAATTAAAGAATCGTTGGGGTCACATTGCCCTTCTGCCCAGTGAGGCAGGACTGTTTCCCTGTCGTCTCGGATACGTGAACTAGTCCTAGTTTTAAATGAATCCAGTGGTAAGGATGGAAAGGGACTTCTGTCACCTCCTGTGGGAGAAGTATGAATGCAGCTGTTGTTTTAGCACTCCCTCACATACTTCAGAGCTGCCATTTGCATAGCTTTGTACAGGAGTGGATTCTGAAGCTCTTTCCAAAGGCTCAGACATTCTCATTGTAATGGGTGGAGGCTAAGACACAGAGGGTAAGTGACTTGTGTAGGGTCAGGCAGTTCTGTGGCTTACTCTATGGTGCATATCCAATGAGCAGAGAATAAACACTTTGATAATTAAATCTGATGAAAGAAATCCATCCTTCAGCAATTTGGATATTATGACCCATAATGCCCTGCCTAGCGTTTGCTGCTTCATACAACAACTTGGAGGCCCTAGAAACGTGCTTTGCCTTTCAACCTGCTTCTGTGTTGTTTGCTTCCACCCAGGTCTTGATAGACAAGCTTCTCCCCATTCTGGAATCCAGGCTCCCTTGTGATGATTCTGCATCTCATCTGTATCGCGCAGTTTACACCCAACTCTGTGAAGGAGGTGAGCGGTTCCCTGTGCTGATGAATGATGAGCTACCAGACTGACCCTGCATTCAGCCTGCTGTCCTGCCGGTCGTCCCCGTGCCCAGAGAGAGCTAAGAAATAAACTTTTCCTAGTAATTTTTATCCATCTGCCAACTGTCAAACAAAATAATTAAATTTCACACTGGTTTCTAACTCCATTTCTCTCTTAAATCATCTGATCATCTTCTCTACCTGATAGCTATGGTGTCCTGAAGACCAGGGCTTTGAAGTACCACTATCTGGGGCTTACCATCCAACAGGTTACCATGAATAGTACAGTCCTTTACTTGGATTACCTCCACCTGTGATCCAGTCTGATCCACCTAGGTAAGAAGGGCTGAGCCACATGGGTGCTTGGAAGTCCATGGAAAACCCAGGTGCTGCAGGATGGATCGCTAGGTGGCGCTCTTCCCTCTCTGTACTGAACCAGTACTGTGTGGTGCTGGAGAAGCTGTCTTTCAGAGACCAACCCACTGTCCAGTCCAGTCCTCTGACACTTGTTTTGACCCTGGTGTCCTGGCCAAATTCCAACATAATTGCATTCTGCCTCCCTAGCTTCCCCCTGTATTTTGAATCAGATATGATATTCTTCCCTTCCTGTTAGGGTGACCAGATGTCCTGATTTTATAGGAACAGTCCCGATTTTTTGAGCTTCAAAAATCTAATATGGCCCTCATCTCAAAAAGTTTGGAGACCCCTGACTTAGGCCCAGGTCCTCAAAGGTAGTTAGGATTCCAACTCCACCAAAATCAATTGAAAATCTGGGCCCAAGTCGCCTACTCCAGTTACTGTAAAACGTGGAGCACTTCTCCACAATGCTGTTATGACTCATACTTGCCAATTGAGCATTTTAGCTGAAAAGACAATAACCCTGCGGGGAGCTTAGCTTACGTGGTTAACATCATCCAGATTTTTTTAACACTTGTTATTTCTGTACCAGAGTGGGCCAGTAAGTCTGTGCTCTTCTCGATGCACTTGGCTTTTAATAGAAGTAAAGCCGTGATAAAAAACATGCAAGCGGGGGCTTTGCAAATTTTTACCACACAACGTTCCCTTTTCTACATGTGGCTAGTAGTGCGATTTGCTTTGTTTGGATGCTCCAAGCAGTGCAGCATCCAGCCCTTCCCTTAGACTCTTCCATAGCCTAGCATTCATATGTTGCCCATCCGGAACATCTTTCCTCCAAGGATCTCCAGGCACTATGCTCACTTATATTACTAGGCTATGTGTAACATGTACAATGGCATATTAGCCACTGGGCCAATGGCTCTTTGGTGGGTAGAAAAGCGGATGCCCACACACCCTGAATCGCTCCATCTGTCTGGTGCTCCTGCCGGGGAGCAGAGTCGGGACGTGGGGGCTTGCCCCACTCCTCCTGCCTGTCCCGCACTCCAGCTGGGGAGTGGGGTCAGAGCTCAGGAGCTTACCCTGCTCTGCCCGTCCGGTGCACCATTGGCTCCTGGGCCAGGACCTGGATCCTCAGCTGGAGTGCTGGGTCAGCGGAGTGGGTGGACTGCAGGCAGAAGGGGTGGGGAGAAGCCCCCACTTGCTTTGGCCCAGGGGCCCCACAAAACCCTAATCTGCCCCTGTACGTGGACTTTACATATGGGGAAACAGAGGTACGCAGCAAGTCACTGGAAGAACCAAGAAGAGAGCCCAGATTGCCCAGTGATGTGCTCGGCTGTATTCCCTCCACATCCCTAGGAGATCTTACCGTCAGAAAACCAGTCTGCAGTGAGTTAGCTGCCATGTTTGTGGAGTCATGCAGAGTGCTGTTGGGATGCCACTGCAGGTGGGAGCGCTCAGCCCTGCAGATGAGTCTTAGATGAATCTCTGCCTCCAGTGCAGTGTCGCATGAGACAGGGAACCTAAGCTGGACACACACAGCTGGTCGAGCTCTAGATGAAAGTTTCTAACCATCAGAGGGTGAAGCTCTGGAACAGCCTTCCAAGGGGAACAGTGAGGGCAAAACCCCTAACCTGCTTCAAGGCCAGGACCGGCTCTAGGCACGTGCAAAGCAAGCACGTGCTTGGGGCGGCATTTCCAGGGGTGGCATTCCGGCGCTGGCCATCCTTTTTTTCCAGAAAAATCCACCAATGTACCGGTACCACAAAAAAAAAAATACAAAATATACGGAAAAAAATATATATAAAGATAAAAAAAATCTCCAGTAGTGTGATAGGAGCGCGACGTGTGTGACAAAGTGGCCTCTCAGACCCCCCTGACTCAGGTCCTTTGGGCTCTGGTAAGGCAGGAGCCGTGCCTGCAACCTGCCTAGAAAGCCCCAAAGGCAGGCTTTCCCTTCCCCTAAGCACTTCTTTCTGGTTGGGTTTTGCTTCTCTCTGGCTAGGAAAAACTATCCCCCTTCTGGGAGAGACTCCCTGTCCTGCTGCCCCTAGCCTGCAGGCAGCCTCACTCCCTCTATCTCTCCCCTCCTTCCTAGCTGGGGAGGAGGGTTTAAAAAGGTCTCTCACAGCTTTTTAATTGGGCTTAGCTGATCCTGCTTTGGCCAGTGGCAGCCTTACTCAGCTGAACCCAATTAACCTGCAGTTACCTCTCTCACCACAAACCCCTCTGGCAGTAGCCTACCCTGGGTTTACCACACATGAAAAATATTGTCACGTTGTGACACAGTCACTCAGAATGTGAACGTGTGTAAACATGTTAACGTTAATGGTTATTGATTAAAGCAAGAATCACATTACATGTGTGAAATGTGCCACCCATCGGCGTCATCTGCGCCAATTTCCGTGTCACATTGGTGCCAGAGGTTTAGCGTGTGGTATTGAATATTTTGCTTGTGTTTGAACTTGTTTTAAATTGTTTAGACTTCCAAAGTAATCAAACCTTGGTAAAGGTGAGTAAAGTGTTTATTTATTTATTTATTTATTCTAGACGATGACAAAAATCAGTTATACGACGAAAGTAAAGCATTAAAATATAAACTTGAAACTTAAGTTTTGCATGATGAGGAAGAACTGATTAGAATTAACAGCTTTATCTGAGCTAAAAAGCCCTAAAAGTATTAGAATTGGAATTAGCAAGAAATGATTTTTTCACTCCAAACACTACTATAGCATTATGCATTCTTTTAACATTACCAGTATCAGTGGCTTCTGGTGAGCGCAGTTTCTCAAAACTGAAATTAGGAAACAATTATTTGAGGTCTACCATGTCTCAAAATCGTTTGTCAGGAGTCGCATTAATTTCAATTGAAAGTACCATTCCAAAAAAATTAGATTTCACTGAATTATTAAAAGACTACGCACGTATAAAAATCAGAAAAATTCAGTTCATATAAATTCTTTTAATTTATGAGAAACTTGGCACACTGGGAAGACACTAATGTTTTTCATTACAGTGTGTAGTTGAACCCAAATTATTGTTGTGATTTCGTTAAAATTAAATGAGTATACTAGTAGGAAATTGTTTGATTTCACTAACTACAAATTCTCTATTTTCATTTTTTTTTTTTTAAACAGTCAAAAAAAACCCAAAACAAAAACATTGCAAAGTGCAAACGTGTAAAAGCCAAAAAAAGGGGGAGGAGGGGACAGCCAAATTTTTTTTTGTTTGGGGCGGCAAAAAACCTAGAGCCAGCCCTGTTCAAGACTGTCCTCCCTCCACCCGGGGCTGCAGAGACGTGGTGCTGGCCGCTTTCAGGAGCAGAACGGGACCAGGGCAGGCAGGCAGAGGGTCTGCCCTGGCCCCAGTGCACACCGCAGCTAACCCAGAGCCGCTCCAGGTAAGCAAAACCAGGCCAGAGCCTGCACCCCAAACCACTCCTGCACCCCGCACTCCAACCCCCCTGCCCTGAGCTCCCTGCCACACCCCAACCCCATGCCCTGAGTTCCCTGCTGCACTCTGCACCTCTCCTACACCCCGACCCCCTGCCCTGAGCTCCCTGCCGCATCCCTCCTGCACCCTGGAAAACTTATTTGCAACCTTTAAACTTGGACTAGAGTTTTAAAAAAAAATCACATGCCTAACCTGGCGTCCTATTTACAGTCCATGCTTTACAGAGGTACATGTCATGGTAAGATGGGTTCTTCTGTGGCCTGCCTCCTCACAGGAAGACTGCATGTGTCTTCTCTCACCCCTAGGTGCAATTCACAAAAGGAGTGAAAGTGGGAAGGAGGTGCTTAAAAAATGTAATCCCTGTTGATAGCAAAGATTGTATTTATTCTTCAGATAACCTCCAGTGCAAGTCAAGCAGTGCTACAGCTTGCAGTGGGTTCAGGGCTCCACATTTCTTATCTACTTGACCTTGGTGTGACTTAGAATTCTAGGCATCCAAATCTTCAAGAAGCTACGAGCTCTACCCAAGAAGTCCAAACATGCTACAAAAATAAATCTTTCCTCTGTGCTGCTCCACATCACTGTAGGAACTTAACTCCTTCAAACCCTCCGCCCTGTCTGTGGAGTATCTCATGTTCCTCTGTAGTTGATTTTGCTGAAAGTTTCTGTCATAAAATACAAAAGCCCAGTTGAAAGGCGTGAATGATAAGGAGCGGTATTGGGATAATATGACAGGTTCACAGGTGGGGCCACAGGAGCCAGAAGGGTCCTGGCGTGGAGGATTCTTGCATTTTCTGACTCATGTCTGTGTCTTGAGCTTTTATGATAAGAGGTGTGCTGGTGAGGGGCTTAAGGGAGAGCAGCAGCTGGAATGGCTGTCCTGAAAGAGTGGGCCAAATGGGCGAGCAGCAGTCAAACCGCATATTGGCTGAGTGTGATAAATGAAGGGGAGGTAGCAACCTTTTATGGACACCCACCCAGCCAGTTAGCTAAATCACTCTTGGTAGCAGTTCTCTACTTGCTTTACCTGTAAAGGGTTAAAAGTCTCACTGCTATGCAAAGGTTAAAGAACGGAGGGGGCACCTGGCGAAAAGAGCCAATGGGAAGGTGTAGGGAGGCGGTGTGGCCCCCTGCTGACCTGGAGGAGAATAAGCCCTGCCAGACACCTGAGTGGGCGGAGCCAGAGCAGGCCAAGTCTGGCCCCCGGAAGGTCAGCGGTAGGACAGGAAGGACAAGAGCTCTGCCTCAGAGCTCACTGGGGTGGCAGCCACTGGAGAGGCCAGATGCTGCCGGTTCAGCTTCTGCCGGAGGGTTGCCGAGCCGGCCCCTCGCCCGCCGCCCCGAGGAGCCGCCGAGCGCCCCGCCGCCCCGAGGAGCCAATGGTAATTGACTCCCCTGAGGACACCGCTGGAACCAAGGTACCTCCAGAGTGGGAGTGGGGAAGTAGCCCAGGGATAGGTGACGTGAGTCTGGCTGAACCAGAACTGGAACCCATGTCAGTGTGTTGCGGCCAGTGTTGTCCCCACTGACACAGCAGCAGGCATGGGCTGCTCCTAGGGTGCTGGGCTGGGACGCAGTGGAGTGGGTGGGCCTGCTTCCCCCCCCCCCCCCCAGCAGTCTCCCCCGTTCCAGGTCCCTGACTTAGGGTCTGGGCCTACTGACCCTGACCCAAGGCCTGGGCTTACTTTGTTTATTTGTGTTGGCTCTGTCCCTGCCTGAGAGCCTGAGCTAGGACTTCTGACTGGCCCGCCCTGACCCATGGTTGGGGTCTGCAGGTTATATTACCAGTGGTTGCTCAACCCCCTGCTGGACGATGTGGGCCAGGACTCAGAGCCCAGCTAATTCTCCAGCAGGGGGCCGCACAAGGACATAGGGAGGCGCTGTGGCCCCCTGCTGACCTGGAGGAGGGGGCAAGCCTCGACAAACCCCCTCTACAGAAGGCTAGAATTTTTTAAAATTGAAACGATGTCTGTTGTGGTTCTCGGGGAGAGGCAGGCAGGGAGCAGTTATGCTATGAAAAATCATCAGATCATACCTAGAAACTACTCATTTGAAACCCCAGATATGTAAGTAGATCAGGAAATGTCTAGGAAGATGGGATTAGGTTTCTGTCTTTATGGCTTGTGGATTCCTCTGTGCTAACCCCGGGTGCTTTTGTTTTGCTTGTAATCTTTAAGGTGGATCTTAAGAAAGCTATTCTTGACACTTAATTCTTGTATTTGCTCTTTTAAAATCTGGCAATATCCTGAGATTTTAGATGTATTTTTTTCTTTCTTTTTTAATAAAATTTCCTTTTTTTAAGAACAGGATTGGAGTTCTGTGTCTTAAGAGGTTTGTGCACATGTTCTTTTCTTGGTGACAACAGCTGATTTCCTTTGTTTTTTCTTTCCCAGAGGGTGTGTGTGAAAGGGCTTTAGGTACCCCACAGGAAGGAATTCCCAAGTGCTCCTTCCTGGGGTTCTCAAAGGGGTTTTGCACTTGTGTGGTGGCAGCATCTACCCATGCAAGGTCAGAGAAAAGCTGTAACCTTGGGAGTTTAATACAAACCTGGAGTGGCCATTATTATTTTTTAAAATCCTTTTGGGCCCCCACCTTCTGCACTTGAATTGGGGATTTAGCCTTGACACTGAGAGTATCCCCTTAGGAATGCATAGCCATTCAATGGACAGCCGGTGCTGAGTGATAAATTAGTGGACACAAACAGGGAGGACTTACATTGAGGCTAGGGTGACCAGACACCAAGTGTGAAAAATCTGGACAGTGTGTGTGTGGGGGGTGTAATAGGAGCCAATATAAGAAAGACCCCAAAATCGGGACTGTCCCTATAAAATCGGGACATCTGGTCACCCTAATTGAGGCAATAATGGGTCTGTTTCATCTGCAGCAAGCAGGGTGTAAATTCCACAGCGAGATCTCTGGTGGAAGTTCTGCAGCAGCTTCTAATAAATTAGAAAATGCCTGATATTACTGAATTAAAATGAGACTGAAAAATACAGCCAGTGCTGTACTCCTGTTATTTATGTCCATCTTACATTTGGTTTCTTTTACTCTGTGCCCTCATTGGGGAGTTATTAGTGTGCTGTGACTGATGACTTGAAAATGCACAATTGCCTTGAAGTTGCCAAGGGGAAAACTGGAACTTTCACAGTCAAGAAGGGGCCAGTTGGAGTGTTTGGTCCCTGCAGAGGTGTGGGAGCCAGTATGGGACTGTTCAGTAACGTAGCTGAATGTTTCTGCTAATACGAGGTGTTGAGGTTCACCTTGTCATTGCTAGCTTTCACAAATATCACATTGAAATGAATGGGGCAGCGCCCACCTCCTATAGCTTTTGTCAGGCTTTCTGTACGCCCAGGTAGACCTAATTGACCTGATTTTACTCTGTGTTGCTGTGATTATTTTCACAACCCCAAACACTGAAAATTAAGAAATGTAGGTCTCAAGGAATCGTGTTGCCCCAAAATATTAAGAGCATCAGAATGAAAAGGCTGGTTCTGTGAAAGGCATCCAGTGCCTGTAAAACTTGTCTGGCACTTCCCATAAGTTTTTCCATAATTTCCAAGATTTGTGACATTGTAAGCAATGTGCCCCTAGGTACTCCTTAAATATATCTAATAAGAATACTAATACTATTATTATTATTAATAATAATAATACAGGGGAGGTGAGTTAGGAGATTGTACTCTGCTTGGGTAAGAGAGAGCATTAGTGGGACAACACCCCAGGAGTGTTTGGGGGACACAAGGAGTTACTGAAATGCTTCTGAATTGATGAGAAGAATGAAGCTGGTAAATGTATATGCCCCCTATGGGCCCATCAAGGGGGCCATGCTATTGAAATCTAAAGGGGGAAAGGTGGGGTTGGAGCTGATTGGATGTTCCCATAGAATCCTATTGCTATGCTGTTTGCAGGGAGTTACATTACTGGAAAGGAGGTGCCCCAAGCTGTGATCTCTTTGCACATTAGAGAAGGGTGCTCTATGGAACAGTTTGCGAGGACCTCAGGGAGGCCATGATGATTTCTCTTTGAGCACACTGGCCAAGAGGCAATAAGTAGCAATTTCAATTTAGAGGTGAATGGTGCAGTGTGGAAGTGAGCAGAACAGCAGGCAATTAGAACTGCACAGGCAGGCTCTACTACAGAGAAAACTGCCCATGACCAACTAGTGAGGCTGCAAAGGATAAAACCTGAGGAAACACACAGCAGCCTAGGACAATCAAGCTAATGGAAAGCATGTTAGGAAGGCTGATCTCACCAGGAGGCCATGTAAGGAGGAATTGGACCAGTTAACCCTAAAAGAATATAGCTGCTTGGATCTCCAAAGGGGATTGAGTCCTGCCAGTTTTGTCAGGAAGAGAAGGTAGCAGAGACCCAGGGTACTCTCCAGATCTCTATGGAGATAGAGGGTAGTGAATGAAATTAAGACTGTAAATTAGTATTACCTGGTGGGTCCTCTCCAAGGCCATGGAGGTGGCCATAAGATGGAAGTTGGAGTTACATCCAAATGAGACTTCTGGGGAGTTTCTGATTGTTATAGATGTGACTCCTGGTTTGAAAGAAAGGTGGTCAATCAGAGTTCTAACCCTGTGTAGGAAGGTTGTTTTTCAGCCAGTGAGAAAATCCAGCTTCCCAGAATGAACCATTGAGCCCTGGTTACCAGGATCAGAGAGAGAATGGGAAAAAACAAAGGACCATGCACTCTGTTCCCTGCTTTAAATCTGGGGTGTCCCATCAATTGGGTCTTTAGTCACACGTTGCCCAGCGGGATTATGAGACCGGTTCATTCAGATGGGAGTTCCTGTTCAGATGGGAGTTCCTGACCTCCTGTTGTGAGGTACTTTGGATTTTGCAGAGACAAGGCACACACACGTGGGTGAATAAAGTGGATGAGTTTATTAGAAGGCCTCGGTCCTCGGCGCTGAGGGGCCCGAGTCTGTCAGCGCGACCGCAGGAGGGGTGCCTAGCACTTCGGAGCCGTTGCTAGGAAGGAAGAGCCCACAAGCAAAATACAAGTGTGGGCTTAAATACACTCACACACTTACATCTCATACATACTCATGTCTCATTTGCAAGCAACAAGCTGATTGGTTATACGCTGTCCTGCCTCAGTTTCCCCATTTAGTTTCCCACGCATTCGTTCTCACACAGACGGGGTAAACATTCACGCAGCTGGGAACTGTTCCGTTCCCAAACACACACACACACATAACAGCAAGGTCATTCTCATAGCTGATGATACCATTACGCCCTCTCCTGGAGTTGACTCAGAAGTGTAACTACGCCCCCTAGTGGTTGCCCATCACAATTTCTTCCAGTCACTACACCTCCATTGCCTCCCTAAATAAATCCACAGGGTGGAGAATGCAATGCTCTCTCTGTTGAAGTGAGGACACACATTGTCGTGGACATGAACTGGGAACATGAATGGACCTTTTGCGGAGGGGGAACTCACTGAAAGATTTATTATGAAATGCTAACAATTGTACCTGCTGGCTTGAGGGTTATTGCTCCTTAGATCTAGCAGAGGGGAAGAAAGCAGATGAATCTAATGATCATGTATAGCTCTTTCCATTTTCAGGAAATATGGCACCTCCTGATGGTACCCTCTGGACTATGCAACAACCCTGTGCCTTTCTTGTTCAGTGAGCTTCTCTGGACACATGCTCTGTTTAGCTCCATGCTCGCAAATCTGCCCTGTAGGTGTGTTGACCAATGCCCCCTCCATCTACTGAGGAACATCTTTTTTACTGACCAGGGAAAATACATTCCTGATGCAGCTAAAGTCAGGTGATGCACTTGGATAATGGGCATGTTTCTCCTTTAAATCTGGACCCATAATAAATACATAATAGTCCTTAGCTCACATCTGTTGCTTTCCGTTCCCATAGTGTAAGAAAAATGTGTGTGAGCATAGCCGTAAAGTCCACCCAAGCAGATCACCATGTTTAAATAACTCTAAATACTATCTCATGAAGACACACATTGAAAGTCTTAAGAGACTGGAGATTGTCTTCTGTAATTTCAGATAGATGAGTGTTTGGGGTGAAGAGGAAAAGGTGAGCCACCACATAATTGGTTTTGAGGTTGTGGTTCAGACTTTAGAAAATAATTTGGGTTCAATATTAAGATACTTAACCAGGTTCAAGTTCAAGTTTGATTAACATTGGTAAAAAATTTTATTTAGGTTTTATACCCAAACAGACAGACAGCTTCTTTAGACTCTGTATATGGGCTCATTATGTTTGGTGTTAATTTGATGATTCTACTCCAATTCAATATTGAGACTACGTTGTTTGGTTTGTTTGGACTTTTAAAAGCCCTGTCAGTGGTGCTGACCAGAGCCGCTGTGACCCAGTGCCTTACATTCCATGACTCAGTACTGGGTCATGACCCACAGTTTGAAAACCACTGCCTTCGATGGTATTAAAGATGGTGATAACTGGCCTTTTGAGGAAAAGAGAAGTGAGTTGAGATGGGCTGGAGCTGCTGTTACACTCTCATCCTATTTCATCTCAGGTGGTAGTTGGGATTCAGAGGGAGCTAGTGGGGGGGTGATGTGATTTGGGTGCCTCTCTTACCCAATCTGGTCAGGCTATCTCTGAGGTTCAGGATGATGAAGTCCCAGGAGATGGTCAGTGTGGTAAAGCTTGCTCCGGTAGCCAATTTTTCTCCCCCAAGTTTCTTTCATTAAGGACCTACAAAGGGACCTTTGTGTGTAGAATAGCTCATCGGACCATTTTAGCCTCCATTCCCCATGCTTAAAATGGGGTTAATAATCTCACAGGGGTACTGTGAAGGAAAATTCATGTTTGGAAAGAACTAAGCTACAGTGATAAATGTAATATAGAAAAGCCCATGAGGAAATTAAAACCCTGTATTCAGGGCAGGGTTTAATTGGCAGGAAGTAAATAATGCCTGGGGCCACACACTGAATGAGGAGGATAAAAATAATTCTCCATTCAATGAGCTCCACCCAGCCTGTGCACTGAATGAGCCACAGATCTGTGGGAAAAAATAGTATATGGTCATTTAAAGACTGTATCCTAATGCAGCTGCACAAGGGGACCAAACTGAGATTGCACAGGCAACCTTCATTCTGACCTTTCCTACCTTTTAAAGGCTTGACTTTGCCGACTTAATGTTTTTTAACAGTTTTTGGATGTAATATATATATGTTAGTTGGCAAAATTCATCAAAATGGTACAGAACAATTGTCTAGTACCTGAAGGTTGAAAACACCATGAGGAAAGAGCAATTGTATAGGGAGATCCAAGCAAGTATATAAACTAGGGAGCAGTGGGATGAAACTGAGCAAAGGAAAATGTAGGCTGGATATCAGGAAAAATTTCCTGACGGGGTGATTGATTAGAGACAGTGGAATAGCCTCCTAAAAGAAGCAGAGGAGGCTACTTTTTCTAATCAATTGTATTCTATTCAGGTTATTATACAGTGCCCACCACCTTGGTATCTTAGTGCTTATGCCATTTAAAACTGGATAAAGCATAGCAGAATATACTGTCTGGCACAATCCTGGACTTGTGTTCGGTGGGATGGATTCAGATGACCTAACAGATCTTTTCTATGTCTAATGTCTGTGATTTGGGAAAGGGGAAGAAAAATCACGCTAATCAGACAGCAGCAGCAGGACATGTGGATCTGAAAATAGCAGCTGTGTCACCTTTATCCACTCCAACAAAGGCTTCTGAGATGGTGACAAGTTGCTAGGTGACATCTTTCTGCTATTTTCAGCTCCATGTCATTACACTCCTTAGTTAGTTCTATGGGAGCATCTCAGTTCGGTCTGTCAGCATCGCTGACTGTGCACCACAGTAAAGGAGAAAATAATGAGAGTAAACCAGTGCCAGATTGCCAAGCACTGGGAGAGGCTGTCTGACTCCAGACTTAATGATGGCCTTTGAAAAGATGGATTCATGCATTATAGGGAAAGGACATATCCACTTTTCCTGCAATCACAGGAATTAGTTGTGGGAAAGAACTATTAGGTCATTCAGCCTGTCTTCCTGAGGCTAAATTGTATCCTGTTATATATTTTCTAATGCCTTGTCCAGGCTTCATTAAAATGTAGCAAGTGGCAAAGCTTTTACTGTTTCCCTTAAGACATTTTCTATTTTTTTTTCTGGTTGTCTGATTACCCTATATTACAGCCTAACAGTCATCAAATACTGAATACAAATCATAGAGAAAGAACTGGGTAAATGGCATGAAGGAGAAAAATTGCTAATTTTATTTTCAGCGTTACAAATTCCAAATGGAATGAAAATGCAAGTAACAAAGCTAATCTACAGAAACTCACAGACAGCTAGCCACATCTGAATCCATTATAGACAGAGGTTATTGGCATAACAGTATTATTGATTTTGAGCATGCAATTAGTGTGATATTGCTTTTTTAGTCTAAAATACCAAATGACATGCAATATGAATATGCAGGCATAGTTCAGCATGACTTAGAGGAGGTACGTTATTCTTAAATGTTAGTATATAAAAAGTGATGTTAATACATTCAAAAGCAGCTTCTTTCCTGGGATTATTGCTGCTTTATAAATTCATGCAACGTGTAACCATCACATGCAGAACTTCAAATTATCTGTAAAATGGGGATAAAATCTCCCAGGGATACTCTGCTGATTGAAGGCCTCACCACGTATCACTCAAGCAAGTAAAGGCTGCTTATTCAAGTCATCCCATTGAAGGTTTAACTTTTGTAAGGGTTGAAAGATAGGGCTTATTATTAGAACTTGTAAAGGGCTTCGTGATCCTCAGATGGAAGACTATAGAAAAGCCTGGCATTATTAATCAATTATCACTATTTATTTCTAGACAAAAAACTGTTAAAATGGAGTTGGGCTCCTACATCTCCCCAGACACATAAAAAGAAGTTCTTCTTCGAGTGCTTGCTCATGTCCATTCCCATATGTGTGTGTGCGTTCCGCGCATGCCCGGTCCGGAAAGCTTTTCCCCAGCGGTACCCGTAGGGTCGGCAGGGGCGACCCCTGGAGTGGCGCCCTTATGGCCATGCATATATACCCTGCCGACCCTCCCCCGCTCAGTTCCTTCTTTCCGTCCGTGGCGGTTGCTGGAACAGTGCTCTTCTACTTGCGGTATCTTTCATCTTGTTGTTAGTTAGTTAGTTAGGTATTTAGATAGTTTCTATTGTGTAGTTAATTAGAGTAGTTAGTGTTGTAATTTGTATAGTGTAGTGTTAGATAGTTAGTTCATTGTTCCCTGGCGTCAGGTTATGCCTGGGGCGTCAGGGTTCAAAGCGTGCAAAGCTTGCGGGAGGCCCATGCCCATCAGCGATCCTCACTCTCGCTGTCGGAAGTGCCTCGGCGAGGGACACCAAACAGATCGCTGTAGCATCTGCAAGGGCTTCAAACCCCATACCAAGAAGGAGCGAGACTCCAGGCTGAAGCTTATCCTAATGGAGTCCGCCCTGCAACCATCGGAGCCGTCGGCATCGGGCAGCGCACCGGCATCGGTCCGCGGCACCGCGGCACCGAAGACCGTGAAGTCCTCCCGGCACCGATCCTCCCGGCACCGATCCCCCCGGCACGGTGCGGGTTCATCTAGAAGGCACCGGTCTCAATCCCCGGTGCCTTCTAAGAAGTCGAGAGGGCGCTCCCCGGTGCGTAGGTCCACGGGTGATCCCTCAGGGGTGTTGGCAGCTCCGGAGCGCGCCAGGCGGCCCCGTTTAGAGCCCACACCGGCACCGGCGGCACCGGAGTTAAGGGCGGTTTCCCCTGAAGAGGGACTCCCCCTGGAGAGCGAGACACCCGGGCTCGAGATTCCATCCACCCCGGAGGTGTTTGTCATCGCTGAGGACCTTATTGGTCTCACCACGGACCCGGCACCAGACTTCATCGTCCCGGCACCGGTCTCCCATACAGCCGCACCGTCCGTACCGGCCCTGGCAGTGGCACCGGCACCGCCAGCTCCCTCTCTCCAAACACCAGTTGTGCCCTCAGCACCGTTAGTCCCGGCACCGGTTCGCCCCGCACCGCAGGTCTACATGCACCCTGGCAAGCCGGATGTCTACGGCAGACTGGTGGCACCGGTCGGCGCGGCACCACCCTGGTCCCAGTCGGAGTATTCCTCTGAGTCGGACGCATCATCTTATCGTTCGAGGTCAAGGCATAGCCACCGCTCGTCTCGACGGCACCACTCCCGGCACAGTCATTCTTCGCACCGTCGGCACCGACAATACGGAGATGAGAGACAGGCTACCAACCCATGGCCGTTTTGGACGCCCTTTGCCTACCATCAGGCTCAGGGCCCTGCCTCAGTAGCTTCATTGCCCTCGGTACCGAGGGGCCCGGTGTCCGCTACTATAACTAGACCACAGTCAGAGATGGGGGAGGACCAGCAGCCTGGACCATCCGGTACAGCGTCCCAGGTGCACGAGGGGCAGGATAGGGAGGCCTACCAGCAGCAGTTTCAGGAGGACCCCCAGGTAGCCGACCTTCAGCCCGCCTCCTCCTCTTCGTCACCGGATGACGCAGTGGCAGGCACATCTATGTCATTGCCCCCCCATGGACCTCAGGGGCCACCAGGACCTACTAAGGAGGGTGGCCCAGAATCTGAACCTCCAGACGGAGGAAGTGCAAGAGGAGGAGGAGGACCCCAATATGGACATCCTTTCCTCTAATTTACCACCTCAAATAGCTCTGCCGTTTATGAAGAAAGTTAAATCCACTATGGAGACCTTGTGGCAGACCCCTTCCTCTCTTCCACCGACAGCAAGGGGAGTGGAGCGCCGTTATTTCGCACCCAGGCAAGGGTACGAATACCTCTTCACCCACCCCCCGCCGGGCACTTTTGTCGCAGACGCTGTGAACTATCGGGAGCGTCAGGGGCAGACGGGACCCACCCCGAAGTCCCATGACTCCAAGAAATTGGACTTGTGGGGGAGAAAGGTCTACTCGTCGGCGGCCTTGCAACTCCGAATAGCCAACCAGCAGGCCGCCCTGGGACGCTACTTATACAATACTTGGTCGGCTATGTCCAAGTTTGAAGGGGCCCTCCCGAAGGAGTCAGTCCAGGAGTTTAAGGCGGTCGTTCAAGAAGGCAGGCTGGTTTCCAGGGCTGCTCTCCAGGACGCCTTAGATTCGGCGGACTCGGCATCCCGGCAGTTAGCCACAGCAGTTGCCATGCGTCGTGGGGCGTGGTTGCACGTGTCGGGCATTCCACCACTGGTGCAAGCCATCATTCAGGATTTACCGTTTGACAGACAAGGCCTGTTCGCGGTTGATACGGACAAAAAGCTCCAGTCAATGAAAGACTCGAGAGCTATGCTTCGGTCATTGGGGTTACACACTCCTCAAGGACAAAGGAGGCCCTTCAGGCCCCCTCCGCCTCCGCCAGCTAGGCCTTTCCAAGGCCCCCCTTACAGGACGGACCAACCGAGGAGAGGCTGAAGGGGTGGGGGTAGAGGGCGTCAGCGATCCTCTTCCCGCCAGTCCCAAGGCTCAGGGAACAACCACCCTCCCGGGCCCAGGCCGAACTTTTGAAGCTGCGCCCGGGGACGCCGAGCCAGCCTCCAATTCCATGGCTTCCCTCCTGTTTGTGAACCGTCTATCCCATTTCTACCAGGCATGGTCCTCTATCACCTCGGACAAGTGGGTTCTCAGCCTGGTAGAGATTGGATATTCTATCCAATTCTCTGTTCTCCCTCCCACCCACCCCCTGTGCCCGTCCCTCTTCAGGGACCCATCTCACGAGCAACTCCTAGAACAGGAGGTCCATACCCTCTTGTCTTTGGGTGCCATAGAGGAGGTTCCTCAAGAATTTCGGGGCAAGGGTTACTACTCCCGTTATTTCCTTATCCCGAAGGCCAAAGGTGGGCTTCGCCCCATCCTGGACTTGCGAGGCCTCAACTCCTACATAAAGAAGCTGAAGTTTCGCATGCTCTCATTGGCTGTCATAATTCCCGCTATGGATCATGGAGACTGGTTCGCCGCCCTCGACTTAAAAGACGCATATTTCCATATTTCCATCATCCCGAGTCACAGACGATTCCTGAGGTTCGTGATGGGATCCCGACATTACCAGTTTACCGTTCTTCCGTTCGGCCTCTCCTCCGCTCCAAGGGTATTCACGAAATGCATGGCGGTAGTCGCAGCATTCCTCAGACGGAACGGCATCCATGTTTACCCTTACCTGGACGATTGGCTCATCAGACCGAAGTCAAGGGAGCTGCTTCTGACGCAAATAACGTTCATCAGAGCCACCTTCCTAAAGCTGGGCCTCATTCTGAATGTACCAAAGTCAACCCTCATTCCTACCCAGAGAATCGAGTTTATCGGGGTGATACTAGACTCTCGCTGTGCAAGAGCCTTCCTACCTCCCTCTCGGGCCAAGGCCATGGGGGACATTATTCGACCACTCCTTCGGTTTCCCATGACAACAGCAAGAAACTGTATGGTCCTGATGGGACACATGGCAGCGTGCACTTATGTGGTGCCGTTTGCGAGACTCCATCTTCGTCCTCTGCAAGCCTGGTTCGCGAAGGTATACAACCAGCACAGAGACCCCCTCGACCTCGTAGTGACTCTACCATTAAAGGTAAGACAGTCACTTTACTGGTGGCTCCAGCCCAGATCTCTGGGAAGCGGGGTGCCCTTTCACAAGCCCCAACCATACATCACGTTGGTGACAGACGCCTCTGCGCTGGGTTGGGGAGCTCACCTGGGGAAGACCACCACTCAGGGCCTATCGTCTCAGGAAGAGCTGTCTCTCCACATAAATGTTCGAGAGCTCAGAGCGGTTCGCCTGGCATGCCAGACGTTCCAGTCACTCTTGAGGGGCAAGAGCGTGTCAGTTCTAACAGACAACACAGCCTCGATGTTTTATATAAACAAACAGGGTGGTGCTCGCTCCTCTCGCCTGTGCAAGGAAGCCCTCGCACTTTGGGAGTTCTGCATCCCCAGAGGGATCTCCCTCACTGTGGCCTACCTTCCGGGGGTTCAGAACGTACTGGCGGACTCCCTGAGCCGCTCATTTCGGGGTCACGAATGGTCTCTCAGGCCCGATGTTGCCCATTCGATTTTCCAAAGGTGGGGGTTTCCCCGCCTCGACCTGTTCGCCACAAAGGCCAACAGGAAGTGCCACAGGTTTTGCTCTCTCCTCAATCTCAGCCCGGGTTCAGAGGGGGACGCATTTCACATTCTATGGACGGGGGGTCTGCTTTATGCATTTCCCCCGTTCCCCCTCGTCCAGAAAGTACTGACGAAGGCCCGTCAGGACAAAGCATCGGTTATACTGATAGCGCCAGCTTGGCCTCGGCAACACTGGTACACGACCCTGTTGTCTCTCTGTGTGACGACGCCGGTAACACTTCCCCTGTCACCAACACTGATCTCCCAAGACCACGGGAGGATGTTACATCCCAACCTACAGTCTCTCCACCTCACGGCGTGGTATATCTGTGGCTGAACCCAGCAGAGCTTCAGTGCTCGGATTCAGTCAGGGAGGTCCTCCTGGGTAGCAGAAAACCTTCCACGAGGGGAACCTACACTGCCAAATGGAAGCGCTTCTCACTGTGGGCTCAGAACAAGGGGGTGGATCCCCTGTCTTCTTCAATCTCCACTATCCTTGACTACCTCCTTGAGCTGAAACAGCAAGGATTAGCGCTCTCCACTGTTCGGGTACACCTGGCCGCCATTTCGGCGTTCCATCCGGGTGTTGATGACCATTCGGTTTTTAGTAACCCTTTGGTTAGCAGATTCCTTAAAGGTTTGGAGAGGTTGTATCCTCAGATACGTCAACCAACCCCCCCATGGGACCTCAATCTGGTTCTAAAGGCCCTAATGAAGCCTCCGTTCGAACCCATGTCCTCCTGCTCTCTTTCTTATCTCTCATGGAAGACCGCGTTCTTAGTGGCAATTACTTCGGCACGCAGAGTCTCTGAGATTAGGGCGTTCACTTCTGAACCACCCTACACGATCTTCCATAAAGATAAGGTTCAGTTACGTCCACACCCGGCCTTCCTGCCCAAAGTAGTCTCGCCCTTTCATTTGAACCAGGAGGTGTTCCTATCGGTGTTTTTTCCTAAACCCCATGCGGATAACAGGGAAAGAATGCTTCATTCATTGGACGTAAAGAGAGCTCTAGCCTTTTACATAGAAAGGACCAAGGCTTTTCGTAAATCTCCACAACTTTTTATTTCAGTGGCAGAAAGGATGAAGGGGTTACCAATTTCTACTCAGCGCCTCTCGGCCTGGATTACTTCTTGTATCAAATTGTCCTATAACCTCTCGAATGCTACTCCACCAGCACTGTCGGCGCACTCGACCAGGGCCCAGGCCGCATCCACAGCGTTCCTGGCGCACGTTCCGATCGTCGACATCTGTAGAGCAGCGACGTGGTCTTCAGTGCACACCTTCACTTCGCACTACGCCATCGTGCAGCAGTCGATGGAGGACGCAGCTGTGGGACAAGCGGTCCTGTTAACAGGTACTCAAAGTACTCCTCTCCCTCCTCCGAGATGACTGCTCGTAAGTCACATATGGTAATGGATATGAGCAAGCACTTGAAGAAGAAAGAACAGTTACTTACCTCGTAACGTTGGTTCTTCGAGATGTGTTGCTCATGTCCATTCCGAATCCCACCCGCCTCCCCTCTGTCGGAGTACCGGCAAGAAGGAACTGAGCAGGGGAGGGTCGGCAGGGGCATATATGCATGGCCATAAGGGCGCCACTCCAGGGGTCGCCCCTGCCGACCCTACGGGTACCGCTGGGGAAAAGCTTTCCGGACCGGGCATGCGCGGAACGCACACACACATATGGGAATGGACATGAGCAACACATCTCGAAGAACCAACGTTACGAGGTAAGTAACTGTTCTTTCTGGTCAGTGCCTGCAGCTCCAATTGACCGGAGGATCAGGCATCTTTGTCTTAACCACCCACCTATGGATTTAGGAATCTACCTTTAGGCCCTACTTAAACGTTACTATATACAGAAGTCCGCTTGGGTCTCTTAATAGAGCATCTGACTGGTAAATCCAACATTTGGTTGATTAATAAACATTAGGTATGTAGGCAAAAATATTCAGCATCAACCCTAGACAAAACTGGCAGGCCCCTCTCCCTTGACACACACAATCATACCACCCCGGATGGAGTGAGCCGAGAGGAACTCCTCTCTGGTCCTATAAATGTGGCAGGAATTTCCTGTCCTCTCACTTTGACAATTTTGGGTAGAATTTCCTAAATTGCCTACAGTAGTAGGGCACCTAGCTCACTTTAATGCTTCTGAAAACCCCACCCCCACCCTAGCTGGGGCAAACCTTTGCTTTTATACTTATAAAACTATATAACCTTTTATTTCATAATTCTATAACTAAGAAACACAGGCTTATTAGGGAGAGTTGTCCCGGCTTTCAGGTTGTGCAGCTGGTACCCACCAGTTGTAATCTACAAATTTACCCTAATTGGTAAGTTCATAAGATGTCACAAGAACCAGTGATGAAGGGAAGGGAAAAGGTACAAAAGGGAGCTAGAAAGACTGAATTAGTTCAAACAGAAAGGCCTCCTCATATAACTCAAGGACTGTGTTGAGATCAGGCTGATAAGAAAAAGAGTGAAACCAGAAATCTGTAAAATGGGTGTGCTGGAAACAAGGCCTATTTGGTGGACAAGATAATGAGTGGATTAGAGTTCTTTGAAGGGGTCAGCAAACATGTGGACAAGGGGGATCCGGTGGACATAGTGTACTTAGATTTCCAGAAAGCCTTTGACAAGGTCCCTCACCAAAGGCTCCTATGTAAATTAAGCTGCCATGGGATAAGAGGGAAGATCTTCTCATGGATTGAAAACTGGCTAAAAGACAGGGAACAAAGGGTAGGAATAAATGGAACTTTTTCAGAATGGAGAGGGGTAACTAGTGGTGTTCCCCAAGGGTCAGTCCTGGGACCGATCCTATTCAACTTATTTATAAATGATTTGGAGGAAGGGGTAAACAGTGATGTGGCAAAGTTTGCAGATGATACTAAACTGCTCAAAGTAGTAAGGACCAAAGCAGACTGTGAAGAACTTCAAAAAGATCTCACTAAACTAAGTGGGCAACAAAATGGCAAATGAAATTTAATGTGGATAAATGTAAAGTAATGCACATTGGAAAAAATAACCCCAACTATACATACAATATGATGGGGGCTAATTTAGCTACAACCAATCAGGAAAAAGACCTGGGAGTCATTGTGGATAGTTCTCTGAAGGCATCCACGCAGTGTGCAGCGGCAGTCAAAAAAGCAAACAGGATGTTAGGAATCATTAAAAAAGGGATAGAGAATAAGTCAGAGAATATCTTATTGCCCTTATACAAATCCATGGTGCGCCCACATCTTGAATACTGCGTACAAATGTGGTCTCCTCATCTCAAAAAGGATATAGTGGCACTAGAAAAGGTTCAGAGAAGGGCAACTAAAATGATTAGGGGTTTGGGACGGGTCCCATATGAAGAGAGATTAAAGAGGCTAGGACTTTTTAGCTTGGAAAAGAGGAGACTAAGGGGGGATATGATAGAGGTATATAAAATTATGAGTGGTGTGGAGGAAGTAAATAAGGAAAAGTTATTTACTTGTTCCCAAAATAGAAGAACTAGGGGCCACTCAATTAAATTGGCATGCAGCAGGTTTAAAACCAATAAAAGGAAGTTCTTCACACAGCGCACAGTCAACCTGTGGAACTCCTTACCTGAGGAGGCTGTGAAGGCTAGGACTATAACAGGGTTTAAAAGAGAGCTGGATAAATTCATGGAGGCTAACTCCATAAATGGCTATTAGCCGGGATGGGTAATGAATGGTGTCCCTAGCCTCTGTCTGTCAGAGGGGGGTGATGGATGGCAGGAGAGAGATCGCTCGATCATACCTGTTAGGTTCACTCACTCCGGGGCACCTGGCATTGGCCACTGTCGGTAGACAGGATGCTGGGCTAGATGGACCTTTGGTCTGACCCAGTATGGCCGTTCTTATGTTCTTATGAAGTTTCCCTTAATTTTGGGTGCCCAATATGAGATCCTTAGGGCCTGTTTTTTCAGACTACTTAGCATTTTATAGCACTTTACACGGTCAGGACACAGCTCCCACTGACTTCAATAGCATGAGACCAAGGGTCTCAGGTTGGTTACCCAGAAAAAGAGACTCAAACCGTGGCCACTTGTGAGTGTTCTTGGTATACATTGCCTGCCTAGCTTCTCATGGGAACTCTGCGGAGGAAGTGGGGCTAGCATCCAATTCAGGATGCCATTCAACTGCATTAAGCAGGGGACCATCCTTTCTCTTCCTGCGATCACCTGCCTCGGTCACTACACACTATCCAGCTTCTGCCACAAATAAAGTAGGGATGCCACAGACAACAGCCTTTTTTACTATACAATCCTGATTTATTCCGGAGCCCAGACCATCCGGTGCACTGAACAAGGCAGGATTCTGTAGAAAAAATAGCCTTTGATTGTCACGGAGAACCCGGGCGATGGTCTGGAACCGCTCCCTAGGAAGCCAGACAGGACTTTGGGTGAAGGGCCCCTTCTCCGTACACAGTCTGTTTCCAAGGCTAGGAGCTTCACGGGTACTCACTTCCACCTTTCTGGGTCTGACCTCGGAGCATTCAGCACCTTCTGCCCCTCCGTGTGCTTCCCCCAGCAAGCCCGCCTGGGTGGGGTCCTGAGGGAGCCCATGGATTCTGCACCCCAAATCCACAGTCAAACGTGACTCTCGGCCAGCCAGTAAAACAGAGGCTTATTCGTCGACCGGTACATGGTTTAACACCGAGCTTGTAGGTACCCGAACCCCTCCGCTGGATCCATTTTGGGGGCCCAAGGGAGGCTAGACCCTGCCTGGGCCTGCCTCCCTTCTGCCCACACAGCTTCAGATTCTAAAACATCTTTCCAGCCAGCTGCAGACTACAAACTGAATCTCACTCTCCCTAGCCCCTCCTTTTCTTTCCTTCGTCTCCCTTCCGGGCAGGAGGTGTCACCTGACCTCTCCAACAGGTTCAGCTGACTTTGTTATTCAGCACTTCCAGCCTTGAGAGGGGGGAGGGGCCCGGCCCTCAATTGCCAAGGAAAGTCGGCCACTTGCTTACACTGTCTCTGCTTTGCATCAACTACACACCCTTATCCCTCCACGCAGACAATCAAGAAATGCATAGGGGAAACTGAGGCACGCACACACAGTATTCCTACTTTGTCACAGTGATCATGTAATTAAAGATTCTACCCTAATACATAGTTACATGGGAGCCAAATTAAGGGTGCAGAGTCAGGCTTAATTTGGGCATTTCCTAACTTTTGAATACTTGATTTCGCAAATGTAACATTAATGTAGTTGTGGGGTTTTTTGATGTAATTTCCTCTGCTGAAACCCTGAGCCCCCCAGTACCCTCTGTGGGACTAAAACCGGAGTCCTGAGCCCCCTTTGGGGCTAAAATTGGAGCCCTGAGCCCCAGCACCTCCCCCCCTCCAAAGTCTGGAGACCCAAGTCTGGACACCTCCCATGGGGTTAAATCCCCATCCCTGGTGCCCCCCAAAGGGGCTGGAGCCCAGAACCCCAAGCCCTGGTGTCCCCTGTGGAGCTGAAGGCCTGGTGTCCCCTATGGAGCTGCAGGGCTGAAGCCTGGTGCCCTAGCACCCCCCACGGGGCTAAAGCCCTGACCCCCCAGTGCCTCCCCCGGGCTAAAATCTGGACCTCCATTGAGGACCGCTGTTCTGTAATTCGGTGTGGATAAAAAAATTTGGATCCATGTACAATCCACCATTCACAAAGATGGTAAACAAAGAAACACAGATATAAAGTGGTTATCCGAAGAGTTGCAGGGCTCTCCCCATGTGGATCATGCTCATTTGCTCTGCGGGGATGGTGTCTGTGCAGTGCAGGCCCACATAGGGGATGGAGCATGCTCAGTGCAGATGGAAGCTTTGGAGAACGTAGCTGCTGATAAGTCTATACTGAGCATATGCAAATGGCAATTTTCCCCAGGCTTATAGCTGCCAGATATGAGCAGATTTTTACAGGAATGGCAAAAGGCACATCCCTGGCCACAAGGCCACCTTCCTGCCAAATTTTAAGTCTCTGCTCCAAACCTTGGATGCACCAGAGCTCAGTGAAATGTTGTAAGATTTTTTTAACATGGGCAAAACAATATATTTCCCCCTAATCTTGTTCTCAGAAAGAGATGGACCATTTTGCTATAAACCCCCCACCCAAAAAAAAATCAGCTTGAGGTGCACACCTGCCATAGAAAATTTCAGCCTCAACAATTTGTGTTTGGCAAAATTATAAGCAACTGAAAACAGGATTTTAGAATGGAAAGTGTCAGGCAACCTTAGCTCTAGGGGTATCTACCTGCACCACCTATAATTTATGTTTTTAATACTGTTTACTCACTAATTGCCTATAGCTCCCTGATCATTTCAGCTTGCTCTGCTCTGAATGCCTGTAAATTTGCCAGTGTGCATATTCTGTGTCTTCTCACATGGCCAAATAGTGAAGGCCTAAGCAGTTGCTTGTTCTGTGATGTGATCTGGCTGCATATGAAACCCAAAATAACATTAGCTTTTATTGCTTTCATCTGGCATGGCAAGCATATATCTAGTTTGTTTTACAATCACCTATGTCTTTTTTTCATTATACTTAACATTTAGCCCTTGACATTTTCAAATCTATTTATTGACATTAACTAATGAAACTTCCCAGGTTGGGTAGACATATATTTTATCCCCATTTTACAGATTGGAAAACTGAGGCACACACAGTTTAAGTGCCTTGCTGTAGGCCACACAAAAATTAAGCTGCAGATCCAGGAGTAGAGCTGAATTGTTCCTAATTTCTGGCCCTATATAATCCTGCAAAGCAAATCACTTCTCATTACTTGCCTGAGGATCTCTTACCAGGTGTCTGTTCAGTATCGTAGTATTCTTCTATAGCATATATCTTACTTGCATAAGAATGGCCAAACTGGGCCAGACCAATGATCCATCTAGCCCGGTCTCCTGTCTTCTGATATGGCTGATGCCAGATGCTTAGAGGGAGTGAACAGAACCAGAAAATTTATTGAGTGATTTATCCCCTGTTGTCCAGTCCCAGCTTCTGGTACTCAGAGGTTTAGGGACACCCAGAGCATGGGGTTGTGTCCCAGCCATCTTCAATAATAGCGATTGATGGACCCATCCTCCATGAACTTATCTAGTTCTGTTTTGAACCCAGTTATACATTTGACCTTCACAACATCCAATGAATTCCATAGGCTGATTGCGTGCTGTATGAAGAAGTACTCCCTGGTGTTTGTTTCAGACCTGCTGCCTGTTCATTTCATTGGGTGTCTCCTGGTTCTTGTGTTATGTAAAGAGGTAAATACTGTATTTTTGTATTTTAAAATCAATTAACTCAACCATCTGAGTCATCCTGGATTTCATCCCCCTCCTTATTCATTAACAGGTCTACGTTGAATCTAAATATTTCTCTCACTTACTATAGTACAAGCCATTCTTTGCCCATCAAACCTTTGTTCAAGCATTGACCTGTTCTGTTCCTACAAATCTTATCTAAGTCTACGGAGCCCGCTTGGCTCTAGCCTCATGCCATTTCCAGCTCAGGGTTTTCTACCCTCAGATCTACAAAAAGTAATTTTCCTTCTGTTGATATTCACCCCTTCCTGTCAACTGTTGAGAATAAGTCACTTCCACCTTGATTGAATTGGCCTCATTAGCACTGACCCTCCACTTCGTAAGGCAACTCACATCTTTTCATGTGCTGTAATAGATACACTGCTTACTGTATTTTTCACTCCATGCATCTGATGAAGTGGGGTTTAGCCCACAAAAGCTTATGCCCAAATAAGATTTAGTCTCTAAGGTGCCACAAGGATTCCTCATTGTTTTTGCTGATACAGATTAACTCGGCTACCTCTCTGATACCCTCAGATCGATGCTTGGTCTCTTGTGCAGCCACACTGGCTGCTTTCTGTTCCTTGCATTTTGCTTTTGGCAAATGAATTCATCAGCTGTTGGTTACTCTCTAAACCAAGCTCAACCATCCTGAGCCAAATCAGGGAGATTATCATTGTACCATTGTTCGGCACTCCTGCGGGAGGTCTGCGGCATTCGGTGGCGTTTCTGCGGGAGGTCCATGGGCCCCTCTGCCTCGCTGTCCCTGCCGCCAAAGACAGCAAATGTCAGGCCGCCGCCCATGGCTTGCCGCCCCAGGCATGTGCTTGGAGCACTGGTGCTGGCCCTGATCCAGAGGGAGAGTCCAGTCCAACTATCTCAAACTTTTTCCCCTTATTTATACATTAGTACTACAATGACATATCCCTTTAAGAAAACTTGTTAAGCAAGCAGTTTCAACAGTCAAGAGGTTTACTTTTGATCATTATAGACTCATAAGGTTAGAAGGACATTGTGATCATCTGGTCTGACCTCCTGCACAATGCAGGCCACAATCTCACCCACAGATTTCTGCCCCAGATCCCTAAATGGCCCCCTCAAGGATTAAGCTCGCAACCCTGGGTTTAGCAACCCAGTGCTCCAACCACTGAGCTATCTGTCTCCCTCCCCCCTCCGCCCGCCCCATTAATTGTTGATTAACCAGGTGCATTTTTAACTCAGAGTCTGTAGTCTTGAGGCAGCCCCTATTCCTGGGGGCACATCCTGCTCTTCTAAAATGCATGGATCAGCAACTTCAACACAATTCTTTTCAGGAAGGACGTAGGTTCAAGCTGCCCTTTCTGTGGCACCCAAAACCCCCTTCCCTCCTGCCTTGGTTAAGATGAGGCTGCTGCATGACCAATTTATGGCCTGCTGACTTGGCTGCTTTTAGCAATAAGCACTAGTGGTTTCAGGCACTATACTGGTTTGCCGAAATTTCCCCATACAGGAAACGCCCTTGGAATTGGAGTCATCTCCTGGTGTGTACCGGGGGTGGGTGCTGGGGAAAGGAAGGTGGGGCTGCTATCACGTGTGCCCCTCCTCGCTCCAGAGGCACAGCGGCCACCTCAGCCTGCTGTCAGCACCACTCCCTTTGTTGTAGCTAGCAGCCGCTGGTGAGGGAACACAGCGTGGAGTGGCAAGGCAGCCACTCGCTGCCCAGGATGTAGGCAGGGACATTCTGGGGGAGAGACCCGGCCCCAAACATTGATGGAGCCGGGCCCCTGGGCCCTCGCCGCCCCTGCTGCTTTCATGACCAGTCCTGGTTCCTGATCCTTGCCCCGGCTCTGACATTGTCAGTGCACTGCCTTCCTGACCTGCCTCCCTCTCCTTAGTATCTGGCTCATGTACTTGCTGAAGCTTCCAGCAAGTAAAAGATGCTGAGGCAGTCTGAATAGCTGCACAAACTGAATTTCTTTGTCACCCATCAAGGTGGGTGCATCAGATCAAGATGGAGTAACATTGATAGGCAGGTGCAGATTCATTGCTCCTGGGGCCCTAAGCACAGCCAAGCAATGGGCCCCCCTTTCAACTCTCACCCCCATTCACAACCCAGCTTTTACTCGCAAAGTGTAATCGACGCAACATTGGGGGATTTTGGGGTCCCCAAGACGTTAATTGAGACTTTTTTAAATTTAAGGCTGTGCTAACTTGTAATTTTGTAACCATTTTTTGTCGTTGCTTGGGGCCCCTTTTCTCTTGGGGCCCTAAGCACATGCTTTTATTGCTTATAGGTTAATCCACCATTTGTTAATAGGGCAGTGTAGCTGCTGCCTGCGCCTGTTTGGTGGGCAGAAAACTTAAATCTCTTGGACTGTCAGTGTGACTCCTTTCTCAGGCACTAAACTTACTGCTATGAGCCAATGATGTGTCTTTCATAGATGGGAGTGGAGGAGGAGAAATCATACTGCCAGTGACCAGCTTTTAGTGCAGTGTTCTGTCTGTCTAGGGGTGGAGTGGAATGGATCTGAAGATTTCTAGGTTCCACTGTGAAATTTGATTAGTTTTTCTGATAACAGGAAATACTGACTTTTTTATGCCGATAAGTCAAAATTACCCCTTTACCCTTCCATTCAAAATAGGAGATAGAGGACTGGATTCTCATCTCATTCCCATTACTATTATCACTCCATTGACTTAAATGGACTCACTCCTAGTTTACACCCGTGTAAATGAGATGGAAATCAGGGCCATTGTTACTGACTCCGCTGTAATATAGCATAATGTAAGTAAAGTGAGAGTAAAATATTGGTTATGCTTGGAAATTAAAGGGACTCCAGTCAGGGCTGGCGACAGAAATTTTGGGGCCCCATACTGTGATCGTTTGTGCCCCCACGCCGGTCTCCCACGCCACGCCACGCCCGGGCCTACGTGGGTCGCCTGCTGGGTCCCGCTGCTCCGGACGCGACTCGCTGGGAGGGGAAGATGGAGCGACGCGCCCCCTTAAGTCCAGGGCCGGTACAGCTGTACCCGTAGTCCCCCCTTGTCGCCGGGCCTGCCTAATAGTAATATCAGGGACTAAAACCCCGACTGGCAAAGGTTCGTTGTCTGACTGCAGAGAGATAGGCAACAACCAGCAAAGTCCAAACAAACTCTTTATTGACAGGTGCACGCATCAATAGAGAGTGGCCCGTTTCCCTGAACCAGCAAACTCTCTTACACTGAATAGGTTTTTTTATACAGAGTTCCGTCGCATCACAGGTTAGTCTGAGCCAACTAACCGCCTTCCCTCCCCCACCCCTGCCTGGCCCGGCCCATCCCACCGAACCTAACCTCCTCCCCCCCACCCCACTCCCGGCCCAGCCTCCTTGCCCCCCCATGCCTGACCTGCTCGCCCAGCCCAGCCTCCTCCCCACCAAACCTCCTTCCCTCCCGCACCCACGCCTCACCCACCCAGATTCCAGCCTAGTCTCCTGGCCCCCTCCCCGCCGCCCAGCCTTGCCTCCCCCCCCCCCCACCGCCCCCTTGCCTGCCCCCCAGCCCTGCCGATGAATGAACCTCCCGAGGCAGGGGTGAACTCACTGCAGAGCCCACCCGCCTGCCCAAAAGCCCCACCGGAGCCACTGCCCCCCGAGTGGGGCCGGGCCCCCTGCCCTGCCCCCTTACCTTGGCGAGGCCAGCTCCCCTTGACCCCTTTTCAGCACCTCCGCTCCGCTCCACCACTGTCAGCTCCGCACACCACCAGGGACCCCCGCTGTGGTTGGAGTCTGCCGGCCCGTCAGCCGTGCGGTGCGGTGCGTGCGCTTGCCGCACTTGTCTACAGCACAGCGCTGGAGTGGCCGGCGGCGCCCGCCTGGGATTGCATGCGGTCAGCCGCGGTCACGTGGCGCGTGCGCCCCACCTCTGCAGAGGTCAGAGGCTCGGGGGCCCCCCTTAAGTCCGGGGCCCGGTACACTTGTCCCCCTTGTCCCCCCGTCGCCGGCCCCGACTCCAGTGGTTTTGTTTCTCTGTTAGAGGGCACGGCTGCCCTGCTGTATTTCCTTTGTCCTGATGTCTGTTATCCTTCAGCATCCTCCCTGTGCGGATGTGGAAGGATGAATCCTGTAGGGCCATCCATTACAGTGGCAGATGGGTCAGAGGTGTGGAGGGACAAAGTACTGTCTCAGCTTCTGCAGTGTGAGTCACACAGTCCCAGCTGCACTCTTATCTCTGTGGGAAGGGGGAGGAGGACATATGAGAACGTCAGTCTATTTATGCTGCTAAAATTACAGCCCTGTGTTGTTGCAAGAGGGGGGCATAGAGGAAGTGGGTGGAGGGCCCACATAGGGCAAGCCCCTACAACCCAGCTGGGGGATATTCAGTAATTTGGGGATGTTCTTGAGGTGGGTTTTCACTTCTGAGGGAGAGTTGCCTGAATAGTCCATGTGGGCAGACATGCCATACCAGAGTGGTGCTACAGACCCCAAGAGAAATCCTTATACCAACCAATATGTGTCCCAAGAATTCATTGCCCCCAATGTGCTGTTTTAGTACTGTCAGTCCTTCTCCACACTATACAATAGCCTAGACTTGCCACTCTGCGCCTTCCTTTGTGACTGAGGCTTTCCATTCTCTTATCCCATATCCTAAACTTGTCTGCCCTGGGCCCCTATCAAGACCTCTCAATTCATGCCCTTCCCCCACCCCCAGATTTGAGAACTCAGTTCACAGGCATGTGTTCACATGCGCACACAAACCCTCTCTCTGCTGCATTCCAGAATGGGAACTCCACTGCCCATTCACTTCTGGAGACAGGCAACCAAAGTGCACAACCAGTTGGAAAGGCTGAAAGAAACAGGGGAAGCCTCTTTCCCATTTTCCCCTCCAAGTGCAGTGCACTGCCGTCCTCTGGCCAGCTCAATCTCCTAAAACTCCTGCGTTGGGGAGCTTGGCAGATGGGCCGTACTCTAACCTCCTGACATCACAACAGGAGGACATGGCATCAAGATGCAAACTGAAAACACTGGTTTGCAAAGTCACAATTTTGCAATGCAGCAGCATGGTGTCCCTCCAAAGCTTCAGGATGCCTGGTGTCCCCACAAGCCCACTTGGAGTTCTTTAGGTTTCCTGCACACTGACAGATCCTAACTCATCATTTGTGGGATCATCCGAGAAAAATAAAGCTGGGTGACAACCAAACCAATGTACATTTTCATCCAGCTTAGGAGAGTTTCACTCGTTATTTTATGTGAGGCAGAGGCTCGGGTTTTGACATCTATTTGTACAATATTGGTGCTGCTTTTGGAGCCTGATGGGTGATCTTGGAGCCCAGCACTGAGAATGAGGAGACCTGCATTCTGGCCCATTTCATCACTGACCCATTGTTTGACCTTAAAAAATTTAACCTCTCTGGGCCTTGCTTTTCTTATCTGTAAAATTAAGAGTACACAGTTTATCCATTTTCTGCCACCACCTTGGTATGTCATGAGGCTTAATTAATGTTTGTATAGTACTTTGAAATCCTTGGATGAAATGTGTTAGACACATGAACAATTACCTACATTATTTGAGTAGGAGGAGTGTGTGTTTATCTCATTCCCTACTGATCCTAGGAACAGGCGTGACGGAATGGGAATGTTCTTAATGATTTCTCTGACTATTGTGTGGGGATGTCCATACCTAAAAATGTAACTTGACCCCAGGTGGGGGAGGAAGGAAGTAAACACCTCCTGGCCCAGGAAAGAGACAAAGGAAAAGCAGAGGAGGGTCTGGAGAGTGAGTTTCAGTCTGTAGCTGACTGGGGAAAGGGGAGGGAGGCCCAAACAGGGTCTGGCCTCCCTGGGCCCCCAAATGGATTCAGCTGAGGGGTCCGGTTCATGGTACCTACAAGCTCTATTTTAGATCATGTTCCTATCGTCTAATAAACCTCTGTTTTACTGGCTGGCTGAGAGTCACGTCTGACTGTGGAGCTGGGGTGCAGGACCCACGGGCTTCCCCAGGACCCCGCCTGGGCGGGCTCACTGGGAGAAGCGCACAGAGGGGAAAAAGGTGCTGAATGCTCCAAGGTCAAACCCAGGAAGGTGGAAGCTGTAAGCTGTGAAGCTCCTAGCCTTGGAGACAGGCTGTTCACAGAGAGGAAGCTTCCCCCCAGAGTCCTGACTGGCTTCCTAGGGAGCAGTTCCAGAGCATCGCCCCAGGGACTCCATGACAACAGGTCTAGAATGACTAAAAGGGAGAAAGAAAGTAATTGTTTCCCTTTGATAGTCCCACGGGAGCAGGGGCAACCTGGAAGGTGCATTCCATAGAAAAAAAACATGAAGTAAGCTTCTGCTAGGACTAGGGTATAATCAGTTCATTGGCTTTGTTTTAAACATGATTTGTGAGCATCACGTCAGCTAGCTCAATTGCTCACTATGTCTTCAACCCCAATACAATTTTGAGACACACACAAGGTCTTTATGGCTCTGGGGACTTTCACTCAGGGATGGAGGTCATATCTTTGGCCTCACTAAGGATATTAGACAAACTGAGGAGTGTTAACAGATCCCTAGTCACACACAGAGGGACCTGAACCTTTTGATCTCAAACCATTAGAGCTTTAGCCTTGCCTTTAGGAGTCGGGGCAGTTTTGGGGGTTAAAAATTGTGTGGAGGGCCGGGTAGGGAAGGCCGTGCTTCCCAAAACAGTCTGCCCCTGCCCCTTATCCAACCCCTATCCACTTCCCACCCCTTGGTTGCCCCCTCAGAACCTCCGATCCATCCAACCCACCCACCCCCCGCTCCTTGACCCTGATCGTCCTCTCCAGAGGCCCACCCACACTAACTGCCGCCCCAGAACCCCACACCCTATCTAAGCCCCCGTTCTTTGTTCCACGACTGTCCCCTCCTGAGATTCCCCCCACCCTAACCACTGCCCCCTGGAACCCCACCCTGCATCTAAGCCCCCCTGCTTTCTTCCCTGACTGCCCTCTCCCAAGAACCCCCCCACACCTTAACCGCCACCTCCGGGGACCCCACCACCTAAGCCCCTGCTCCCCTTGCTTACCTTACTCAGCCGGGTGCTCCTTGACCCAAGCCCGGTGGTCCTTGACCCAGGCCCGGTGGCTCACCCCGGCCCGGTGGCTCACTCTAGCCCGGGAGGGCGGGCCCTGCAAAGCTCAGCCCAGCCCCCCCAAAGCTCAACCGGCCCCCCAGCCGGGGAGCATGGGGCCTGGCGGCACGCCCAGCTCAGCCCAGCCCTCCAACCTGAGAGCCCCACGGCATTCTGCATTTGACCCACCCCCAGCCGGGGAGTGCAGGGCCTGGCTGCGTGCCGTGATTGGCCGGTCTCCCCAGCCGAGGAGCACGGGGCCCGGCGGTGTGCCACGATTGGCCGCCCCCCACGGGCCCGGCCAGGGAGCGCGGGGCTCTGCGGCTCCCCACACAGGGCCAGGAGCGCGGGGCCATCTGAGCTTGGTGGGTCAGATAAAAATGGCCGGCGGGCCACATGTGGCCCGCGGGCCGTAGTTTGCCCACCTCTGTGCTAGAAGCAGAATGGGCGAGTGAGTTGAGGGTGTGGACGACAGTGATGGCACGGGAACGGGGGGAGGAGGGGAAGCACAGCTGGCTGCTGCTGAAACAAACTCACAGAGTTTCCCTCTTTTCTATTTCCCATAATTAAAGTTAAATCAAGTCGGGATTGTGGTGGTGAATAGCCCTGGTGAAAAGGGAAGGTACTGGAGGTAGGGATTTAGATCTGTACTTCTGCCAGCTCTCTCTCTCATGGCCCCCTTCATGTGTTTCCTGTCATAGGGCCCAATGAAAACCCACTGAAGTCAAGGTTCCCATTGATTTCAGTGGGTTTTGGATCAGGCCCATTGAGAAAAATGGATCAGGCTGCTTAACACTCTTTGGGATTACCAGATGCTAGCTTTATTCTCACAATGCTGGGGCAGCCCTGTAGATAGGAATCAGTACAGAATCCAGCTCCCTTCTCCTAGAGCATTTGAGAGCATTTTTGCTTATGCTGTTAATGGGGATGAATTGGCTTAATGTTAGAGAACCTGTTGAGAACAGCCCAGCTCCTCTAACAATGCATCATCCCTGCAGTGAGCCCCAAGCTTTTCCAGCTTGGGTTCCATCCAGGGAAATAGAATTCTTATGATTTCCCTTCCCCCTGCTTGAACGGATCCAATTAAGACTAGAATTTTTTTCCCTTTGTGGCATCAGGGACACTGATGGTTTTAGCAGGTCTGTTCCTGGCATGGTACCTTTCTACAGAATTAGCTGAAGTGGGTTTCATTCTTAGACAGAGAAACCACCGGCATGAGGGGTTTGCTTGCTATGGCCTTGGAATCCATGACCCCGTGGAGACCTGAGCAGAGCATCAGAGATTCCCAAATTGGAACAGCAATGAGCAATTGGGACAGGGATAAGCAAATGCAGCAGCCATTGTGCGTTCAATGATAGCTCGCAGGCAGCCAGGGAGTTACAGAGTGAGATAGAGAATGTGGTTTCACGAGTTAAGTGCTGCTCATGGAAGGTGCCAGATTGGCAGGCTCGGAGGCGGAAGTTCTGGGTTTATTCACAGAGCAGTTACAGTGTGGGTCTGGGTAGTGCAAGCTTCCCCCCATGATGCCCCATCAATGTGACTCAACACTGAAATGGAGGGACTGCCTCTCTAGGGAGTCATGCTTCAGGTCCAGACACTCCTTTGTCTCTGCAGAGATGGCCTGTAAGTCTCACGTGTGGTGTCAATACCTGCCCACTAGAAACTGGATTGATAACAATCAACTGATTTCAATGTCCTCTAGCAACTCCTGGTGACTGCCAGCCTGGGCTGGAACCAACATGGTGTCCTGGAGGAAAAGCTCTGTATCCCATTACCAGTCAAATCCTCTGAGACACACAATACCCACAAGAGAGGAAATATCACGCAGGCCGCTGACGTTACCCTGGCCTCTCTTGAAAAAGTGCCATGGGAGGAAGCTATCTCTCTTCTAGTTTTCACAGCTGCTAATGCCATAGTTGGTGGCCCCTTATGCCACAACAAGATGTTTGAGGTTGCTACAATAAAACCACCTGATCACATCAGTACTGCCAACTCTGAGCAGTCAGGCCTCAGAAAATCAGAAGATTGGATTAAATAAAAAGAGATTAAAAATAACTGTTGGGCTCATTTTATTTGTCTCCTGGTTTCTGAGCCATTAGAGACACTTGGAGCCCATTTTTAAGCTTTTCTCTGCAATTCTGAGGGCTAGAAATGTACTTTAAAAAAGAAAACTGGGATTCCAACTTGACCACCTGAATCCAAAAGCTGGGGCTTTTAAAAATAATCCCATGTCCTGAGATTCATGATCAAGTTGCAAGAGCTGGCAATGCTTCACATCAGTCTGTTTGGTGGTTTAATTTAGAGGAGTTGCAAGATCCCTGATTTCTTGGATTGGAGAACAGTATGAAGCCCACCTCTATACAATGGCCAAATTCTTCCCTCAGGTACCGCCCATATCCTCACACTGACTGCAGGAGCTCACAGCTTGGCCAATTGTGTATCTCCGACACCTGCTGTATTATGTCTCCACTTCGCTCTTTGCATGCTAAGCTGTCAGTGAAAATGACTAATATCTGTAAGCTCAAGTAATTCAAAGATGACAAGGAGTGGAGACAGGCAGAGAGAGATACAGGCAGGCTGTTGCCGGTGACAAAGGAGAAGGCTCTTGCCCCAGATAGGTAGAAGGGGCACTGTAAAGACTGAGGCTGGCTGAGAACAGAGCAGAGAGATGTGATCCATGTAGGCTGCAGCTAGTCCACAGGGAGCTCAAGTATGTTTTTAAAAAGCACATAGAATGCTACTGTCAGAAACTAGACTAAATAAAATACAGCTCCTTCCACAGCACCATCCTTTCCACATGGTAAGGTGGAGGATGAGTGCAGATCCCACTGCTTCCATAGGCAGTTCATTGCTAAGATCACTGCATGTTAGAATAACAGTGGGGAAAACTGGAAAGTCTCATTTTTGCTACACGTCAAGCTATGCCAGGAGACCCAGTAACAAGATAGTTGTCTCCCCGCTCACTGTTAAAGGCTCGTTCCATTCTGTAGTGTAGCCAAGATATTAATTACATCTCCTAACTGTGCAGGAGTCTTGGATTGGTGTGATGGGGGAACACTGATGGTCGTATCCCACTACCAAATGGAACTGTTCTTTAACTGCTTTGGGGCACAGCATGTTATAACCACTGGCCCAGATACTGATGGAGATGGGCCTTAAATCACTTATTCCTGGCATCACTCTGACCAATGAGTGCATCTCCCCTTGCCTGGCATATGCCTATCGTATGTCCCGCTTTCTCATATTGAGGTGAGTTGCTTATGGACCAAATTAGGGGTCAGATCTATAGAGGGAAATACAGGATGTGGTGCCAAGATGCTACAGTGATACACTAGACAGACCATCTTGGTACATGATGAGTATCTCTGGCCTCTTCTTAGAAGAAGGCAGCTGGCCATGAGAGTTGCATCCCAGCAGCCTCTGGTACTAAAGGGGACAGCCTCCATGAGAGGTAGCATAATCCAAAGGAGAGAGCCTGGGACTGGAAGTCAAAAGAGTTGAGTTGAAATCCTGGCTCAGCTGAAGTCCATAATAAAACTAGCATTGACATGGGGGCCAGAATTTCACCCCTGGAGTCTAGGCCTGGCTCTGTAGTTGATTTGTTCCTTGCCCATGGACAAACAATGTATTTTCCCCTCGCCTCATTCCCAGAAATGGCTGAATCAGCTTGGCTAAAATTTCAGTGCAAGGCAGACACCTGGCATGGAAAATTTCAGCTCAAACGGCTGAAGTTTGGCGAAATTATAAGCAACTAAAAACGACATTATAATGGGACGTGTCAGGCAGCTTTAATTATTGGCAGTGCTACCAGCCCCACCTATTATAGGTGGCAGTGCTACCCAGGCTGGCAGTGCTACCAGCCCCACCTATTATAAAAGTGCATTGACTTGTCTGTTTCGCTGTCTTTTTCTTCACTGGACAGCCAACAGAACTAACCCAAAACCATCCTCTGCGTTCCTGGAGAGACTAGTAGCCAGTATATGTGATCTGTCTTCCTGTATGAATTGTTCCAATGTGATTTCATTTTGGAGTCATACCAGAGTTCAAATGCCAGAGTTCCAGCCAGCACAGAGCTGGACGCTGTTTGTTCATACTGGAGTTAGACAGACCCATGGGATGATTTTATATTGAATTTCAGCATGTGACCATGATGGGAGCTCCTTTTTGTGACTGGTAATATCCATCCAGCTCAAATTCCACCCTGTCCCCTGGTGACTCATACAGATACTCACCTAGGAGGAAATTCTTCCAATAGTTTGATTTGAGGGAGTCTAACGAGCCCTCAGTAATTCTGCAGAGGAAAACAGAATATAGATTTAATTGCCTTGCTTGTTACACAGTTGTGGAATTGCACATACGAACAATAGGGGAATTGGGCCGGTCTGAGCTTGTAACAATCGTTTTCCCAGACGTAAAGATGTCTTGCAATTAAACATGAATACCATTCTGATCCTAGTTACTAGGAGCTCAAATGAAAGCACAGAGGCTCACTAATTGAATACAGAACTAGTGGTCTAGTTCTCTGCTGACAGGTCTTGCGGAGTCATTTACATCAGTGTAAAGTGTTCATCGTCCCCATTCAGATCTGAGTGGATTTTCCACCCATTTTAGAGAGAGAAATGATGACTGCGTAGGTCAGCAGAAAATCAGGCCCCTGGAGTCTGACCCCTGCATGCCCAGCACTTGCTGCAAAAACTAGGAAGGATTCTCTTTGATTGTTCCAATATCCTGCTCAAGGATCTGGTCAGGCCTCCAAAATATTACAGCATCTCTGCATCTCTTTTGATCCTAGTGACCGTGGCCAAGATTCTCTAGGCCAACAGAGCTGTGCTCAGCTTTAAGGTGCCTTTCCCCTCTCCTGCTCCTGGAGTTGACTTGTGATTTGGCCTGGGGAAGTCACAGCAGGCTGAGGGGTCCAGAAATGAATGAGAAGCCAGTGAAGTTGTTTGAGGTTGTGTATCTGGGTTTGGGAAGGAAGGCGTGGAAGGGAGTACTTCGAAATGGCCCAGCCTTCCCATTCATAGGTGGCTCTCTTCTCTATCGTCTCTTTCTGCATCTCTCCCAGAAAAACACAGGCTAACCCAGTGCCCCATTAGCACGATGCACCTAGGAACATAGCAAATAAAAATACAAATAAGATCCTGGTTCCAAACACACTAAGTGGGTGGTCAGGCACCCTAGTTCCCCTACTTCCAGTCTACTGTTCCCTTATCCCCTCAGGTGAGGGAGTTCCTTTTTCTTGGGCACTCTCCCAGCTCCATTGTATTGTTTTAGAAACAGTCTGGATCAGTGGCTTGCTAATAAGTTTATGCAGCCTTCATTTCTGAGGTGCTGGGTTTGACTCTAGTGCAGGTGGTAGTGATCCAACGATGATCGCCTTCTGGTGGTGTGTACGTGCGCCATATGGAGTCACACAGGGAACAGGTTAAATCCATTTGAAGGGAACGAGGAAGAGAACCTGCCATAGGCTGGAGGAGCTGCTTAGCTTGCCAGCTATGGAGAGGCTGAGCAGGTAACTGAGCCAAGGTCTTAAGTCTAGGCTAGTGCTCTAACCATTGGAACATCCTTCCTCTTCCAACATAGCTTTCCACCTTTTTGTATCTTTTCCTGGTTCACTGTCTGCCTTCCCTTCCTCTGTGCTCTCCTCCCCTTCTTTGCCCAGCTCACTTCCAGCACCTCCAGCCCAGGTACCCTAACTGTTCTCTTCACTTCCTCCTTGTATTTGTCCTCCTCTTCCCCCTCTGACATTTGATTCCTGGCTAAAATCTCCTTTGAGCCGCTTAGAACTTTGGGGAAGTTCTGATCTGGATCCAGATCAAAATCTTCCAGCTCACTCCTGTCTCTAATTCTGCTCCTTCCCCCAGAGATGATGATCTAGCAGCTGCTTAGGAGAAACAGATGGAGGTGAGAGAAATGGTCTCTTCTCTGCTCACCCCAGCCCTGGCCCCATTTCCATTCAGAAGAAAAGGAAAATACCCTGCCAGTGAGGACGGGTCTGTCCACTGCTCCTCAGATGGGGAAGGTTAGTGAGAGAGGGCAGGAAGCCTCTATCCAAAGGTGACCCACTCATCCCGACCCCTAGTTTTCCCACCCCCACCCTTCATCCCCTAGGGAGAGCGGAGAATCACTGAAAACGTGGCAGGAATGTAAAGGAGTCTAAGGAAAGGAGCTCTGTACTTGGCTCTCCTCTGTGCTGCTGTCCAGTGCCAAGCTGTGTCCGAAGTTCCTTTGCTCTTTCATGTCTCTCCAGCTTCTTCTATGCCATGCTTTGGCCGTGACTCCCCTCCCTCCTACTCCTCCCCATCTTTTCTCTGCTTTCACTTCCCCTCTCTTCCTCCCCCTCCATATCCCTTCTCCTCTCTCTTCTCCCCTTTTCCATGTCACCTCTTTCTCCAGCCCTTATTTTTACCTTTCCTTCCCAGAGTACTGCGGGGCTCCTGAGACATGTTGAGTGAGGGTCAGAGGGGAGGGATACAGTGCTGTTCTGCCATCATTTGATGCATTAGTAGGTCCCACATGCAGCGATTTGTCATTGGAAAGGCACCGCTCAGTGCCCTCCCACTGAACTTGGCAAGTGTTTCGCTCTGCGTGGCACCTCACTTCTTACCACCAACATCCCCTGTTTTTCCAGTCCTGATTTCCCCACACTTGGCTCTGCCAGGGCACCTGAATCCTGACCTGCAGCTCCTCAAGATCAGTGCTGGTCCTATCACTCACAGTTCTGCCAGGACACCTGGATCCTTCATTATTGATTTAGTTGTATTATGGGAGCACTCAGAGTACCAGTCATGAGCCCTTCATGGGAGGTGCTGTAGAAACAGAACAACCTGTAACACACCAGGCTGCCTCAACTCTGGTTCTCCTGAGTGGACTCCCAGTTGTGGTGAGTTCTATGAAGCGGTGTGATGTGGACAAACCTCCTCTAATGACTGGTTGAGTCTTCCATCACCTGCTACTTTTGGTCTTAACATATGGACTTGCCTGCTTGAAATCCTACTCCGAACTGCATCCGTGTCGGAAGATTGTTTTCTACTAGCCCAGCTCAGGAGTGCAGGACTGCTGATAGTGGAAGCAGAGGGCAGGAGGTAGGGATGGAGATGGGGATCGAAGTCCCTAGAGCAGGGGAGGCTAACCTGTGGCTCTGGAGCCACATGCGGCTCTTCAGAAGTGTATATGTGGCTCCTTATATAGGCACTGACTCCAGGGCTGGAAGTAGAGGCTCCAACTTCCCACTACGCTGGGTGATGCTCACTGCTAAACCCCTGGCTCTGCCATGAGCCCCGCCCCCACTCCACCCCTTTCTACCCCCTCCTCTGAGCCGGCCCTGCCCTCACACCTCTCCCTCCTTCCCCAGAGCCTCCCACATGACACAGAACAGCTGATCGGGTGGTGCTGGGAGGGACAGGGAAGACGCTGAATGGCAGGGTCGCCGGTGGGTGGGAGGCACTGGGAAGGGGGGAGCTGACGCGGGGGCTGCTGGCTTGCTGTAGCTTTTTGGCAATGTACATTGGTAAATCCTGGCTCCTTCTCAGGCTGGCCACCCCTGCCCTACAGGGAAGACTGGGGGCCTCGCCAGCCTCAAATGCAGCGTGGGACAGGCTAGTGGTGGCACCTAGCAGGAAGAATCCTACATGCCAAGCTGTGAGCCCCAACACTGGGGGGCTATAGGCATTGAATTCACTCCCTCCTAGAGCGCCCCTGCCCTTTGCTGAGCGCCCCGCAAACGATTAGAGTTGTAGGAGCACCTGAGAACGGTGAAAACTCACTCCAGGCTGAGTCCCTAGACCCAGCCTCGCTGCGGCTCCGGGCTAACCCCTGGCCAGAGCCCCCGAAAGAGTTAACGGGCTCGGAGCCTGCACAGGCTCCCTCCCACCGGCATGATCTCACCGCTCCCGCCTGCCAATCCCCGCTCGGCGCTACGGCAAAAGAGCCAGCGCCAAAGCTCCCCGCAGACGGCGAGGGGCAGCCCGCGAGCCGCGGCCCCGGGCGGAGGGAGCGGGGACCGAGGCGGACATGTAGGACCCGCGTCTCGCCGGTCACTGCCAGAGCGGGTGGCGCGCGGTCCCCCGGCTGCTTTTGCTCCGTTGCCAGCATGATGGGCTGCAAGTCCACCTCGCTCACTTGCCTGCAAGGCGGGAAGCCGGCGCTGCCGCTGCCCACCCCCACGGACTCCACGGCCACGCTCAACAAGCTGGCCCTGGCCACGGGGGGCACGGAGAAGTCCTGGTACCGCTGCATCTTCCCCTTCGGCATCGTCTCCCTGGTCATCGGCGTGGCCGCGACGTGCATCACCTTCACCATCAATGGGCCGCAGATGGACATCGCCAAGGCGGTCTCGGTGGCCACCCTGATGTTCGGGGTGGGCCTGCTGGTGGCCGCCTACATCTGCTGGCGGGCCAAGCGGGAAAGGCAGCGGCAGAGGCAGCGAGAGGAGCCTCTCTCCTCGGAGCACGGAGCCCTATGATGCGGGCCTGGCCAGGGGCGGAGACGGCCACCCGAGGCGGGTGACACCCCCCTTCTTCCTGCGCCCCATGGTGGAGGTGGGGGGGCTCTGCGGGCCACACCGGCAGTGAGAGCTTGGCTCCAGCCGGCCCTTGTTTGCTGTCCCCGCCGGGCCGAGTGCAGCGCCGGGCCCCAGGGAGGAGGCGCGGCTGGCGGCACAGCGACTTCGACTCCCCGCGGGACTCGCTTCCGACGAGCAACAGGCCCTGCCTGGAAGTGGCTTTAAAAGAAAGCGGAGCGGCCCCGCACGGCGCTTCTACCCGACCGGCTTTGCCCCCGCTGAGCACCGCGGCGCGCGCGCACTGGAGCCCTGACCCCTGCAAGGAGCCTGGTTCCCTCCCGCTGAAACTTCACACGAGGCTGCTGAGCTGGGGCTGACTAGTGACCTGTGTCTCGGGGGGCGGGGGGCGCTGAAAGAGAGTGGAAATGCTTGGATTGGTGTCAACAAGGCATTGGCCATCCCTGGATCCCAGGCTCCCTTCTCCAAGAGACCCAGGACACCCCAATCAAAGGCCATTGCTGGATTTTCAAATGAATGTAGGGGACCTGGGGAGTTCCTAGGATGTTTTAGGGACAAGCAGACGCCATCTCAGTGTTTAGTGGAGACAGGGAGGAGCAGGGCACTCAGTGGGCAATGGGGGAGGCAGTGAACCCCAAAGAGCTAAAGGAAAAGGGAGCACCTCTGATGTGGGATGAGAGGGTGGCAAGCGGGGCCGAAACTTGAGGTAGCAGGGTGGTTTGACCTCCTCTGCAGAGCATGGCATATCACTGGGAGGAGGGGCTGGTGTCTGGCTGCCATGCCTTTCTTGAGGAGCATGACTGGGGGCACAGGGAGCAGGGGAAGGTCAGAGGAGGGCATGCCCTCCCACTAAATGCATCGCACAGTAGGAGAAGATACCAGGTTGGTCTGCCCTTCACTGTGGAGCAGGGCCTGGCATACAGAGGAGGCTTAAAAGCACTGGATCTTCTGCCCAGGGTTAATGTGTCTGTGCTTCACACTGGATGTCTCTCTGGCCCTCTGCTAGACTGGCCCAGCGGCAGGCAGTCTGCACCAACCATCGTTTGATCATTGCAGGATGTATCTGAGCTAGCACTGAGTCCTAAGCCATTAGGCAGGGAGGGGAGGCTACAACTGCTTGCAGGAGCAAGAAAGCTGAGGATATCCTGGAGGAAGGGGGCACTTGCTAACATGTTCCAAGGAGAACCTCACAGTGGTAGGAGAGTGAGTATAAAGGGTATATTGACTCCCAACTGGTGCAGAGCAGTGGCTGGATTGGACCTGTAGCGGCAGTTGAAGGGGGCAGGAGGGGAAAGGTATTTTACAAACCTTTTTTGAATTAAGAAGTAAGGGACCCAACTCCAACTTGTAGGCTCAGCACTATAAATCCCTTTAATCTAATCTAAGCCAACCATTTGTCTTCCCTCTCCATCACCCTTCTGGGAAGCACCTTCTGCCCCACACCTTTAGCTTAGTCTTTCACTCTGGTCTGGTGGGATCTCTGGGACAGGGTCCGGCCAGACTTCAACAAGGAGGCCCATAGTATCAGCTGCCCTTCTGCTTCCCATCTACCTAGGGAGTCACCCATCCTACACCAAGCCCAGAGGGCACACTCCTGTAAACAGCCCACTGCAGACTTCTTCCCTACAGAGACGTGCCAGGAGCTACAGAAAGCCACTGCTCTCCTAGCTTCACAGCAGCTGGAGCCTTTCCTCACACACAACAGAAATGGAAAAATTGAACTAATAAGGACAGGAGCCTAGAAAGGGGTCAGGTGAGGCTAAGGAGAGATGGGGGAGGGAACCCATGGTGGCCTTCCTGTGCCTTCTTTTACACTCCCTTCCCAGAAAATCTTCAGCCAAGTGATGTTCCTTTGTTATCTACCCTGGAGATGTTGATGATGGGCAGTAGTGCAGGTTCCAGTGGGAGGGAGAGAGGACTGGGAAGAGCACCCTGCTACCTCCCCCTTCCCTCCCCGCCCGCCCATACATCTGTTTTGCAAAAGCGGAGAAAGATGTTGAATTTTAGAAAGTCTGTTGTGTGTGGGTAGGAGGAGGAGTTCACTGGGTTAAGCCTGCTGGATTAACCCCTTCTTGCTTGGCTTCCTCCCAAGAAGTGGACTGGCTTTCTATAATTAAGCTCCTAAGGCATGTCTGCTTTCTCTCTTTCTCTGCACTGTAATCAAATAGCCCCCAACAGTCTAGTGAAATCCCCGGCATTTCCTGGGCTGCCGGATTGTGTGTGTGTGAACCACGTCTGCTCTGCTGATCTCGAGTGAGCAGCAGCTTTTAGATCCAGATCCCTTTTCTAAAGTTTGAGGGTGTTTGGATGTGGGGTTCCAAGAGCTATAAAGTTTGGAACCAAATCTCCACAGAGTTTCAGGGAGTGTGTGGGTTCTAACTGTGGCTTCACTCTGGTGGGATGAAAGGAGAGGCGGCAAAGCATTAAAGGGCAGTTCAAGTTTCTTCAATGGGTAAGCTGCCGAAAGGTGGTAGCAGGCGCCCTGGCCTATAGCATTCCTACCAGGTACCCTTGCCCCAGCCTCTTCATACATCTTTAGGAGTGAATAGAGTGATGGTTCCAACTGCACCAGACTTTGACTGTACCAACCAGTGCCTACTGCCTCCTACTTATCTGTGTGCAGTGCACTAACCCTTCATGAAGCTTGCAAGAAGAGAGTTTGGAGCAGCTCCCTTTGCAAACTGGAGTGTGCCCAGCTGAGTGAGAGGCTGAGGCCCAGCCAGGCATGATGCAGGAGAACCTGAGCTCGAGTGCCTGGGAAGTACTACCCCAATACTTTAATTAGTCTTTAAGGTGCCACAGGACTCTGTCACCCCAAGAAAGCGTGACTTGTGTGCTAAGTGTCCCCCTTTGTGCCCCTCTGAATGTTGTGTTCTGAGTGGAGCACAATAACAGTGCTCCATAAGTGAATTTGCTCCTAACCCACTCATCCACCTCACACACAGAGGTCAGGGAAATCCTAGATCACATGACTTCACCACAACCTAATCCAGCTGGGAGTCCATATTTTAAAATGTACATAAAATAGTGGCACCATCTGTGCTTGAAAACAAAGTCAGGATTCTTCTGACACTAACCCCAGGCAGGAACCCAAGAGCCTAGTCAGTGCCGCACTTGCGATATGTCACACTGTGTTGATCTTGGCCACTTGTTCCAGGAGCACCTCGGAGAGCACGCCCTGTGCATTAATTTATGTACACGAAGGATGGCGCATCAGCCTTAAAGGGCCCCTGATGCCACTGGGAAAAGGTTCCAAAGAAGCCATTGGCATTAACCCAGGAAGCCAGTGAAGTCACAGTCACTTAAGCTGAGGCAGAAGTTGACCTCTGCTGCTTAGATGCAGTTCTACTTCTGCAGGGCCAGCGACAGAAATTTTGTGGCCCCGTACTCTGATCGTTTGTGGGGGCCCCAAAACGCCCCCCAACCCCAGCCTGAATCTGAAAGTTTCAGCCACCATGATAGGGGAACCGGGTGAAATGTTGGCCCCACGGGGACTTCCCTGGGCCCTCGCCCGCAGCGCCCTCCGGCCCCCAGGCCCGGCGACAAGGGGGGACACTACGGGTACAGCTGTGTACCGGGCCCCAGACTTAAGGGGGCCCCCTTAAGTCCGGGGCCCGGTACAGCTCTACCCGTAGTACCCCCCCGTCGCCAGCCCTGCACTTCTGTATCATGCCTTTTCTTGAACTCTAATAAACTGTGAAGCTCAAATCACTGTGAAGGGCAGTTCTAGCTACATGCTTACTATTATTACTATTTTGCTTGCTCTTTAGTGGTAAGGATATTTATGCAAAGAGGGTATGTGATGCTTGTAAGTTCATCTGCACTTGCTCTATATTCCTCCCATTCAGATCCCCACCCTATGATGACGACATTCAATTCTTATGTTGCCCTCCAGGGGAAATCGTGGGTTTGACTGAGCTGTTTCTGGCTGGCATTTGAAATTGTGATGAATTTGAGTTTTCTTAAAAAAATCCATCCTCTAACCCTTCTAGCTTCAGAGGAAACCTTCAGAATGTTACCTAAGGCAGTGGTGTCTGAATCTGAGAAATGCGATTGCCATCTCATTTGTCGTTAAGTTTGAAGCCTTAAAGCAACAGTGTAAATGGCAACATTGTTCATTATTTTGCCCCTGATCATTTCAGCAGAAACATACAGCTGCTCTTGGGATTTTGGGAGGAGCTTGAATGGATTGTGTTTACCAAGCTGACTGTTGTGCAGTATAGACGGGGTAGAAGTAGATGAACTCGCAAGCATCTAAAGATCAATTTTGCCTGAAGTATCCTTGGAAATTTGAGAGAGAGAGAAACAGAAACCGTAACACAGAGAATGGAGGCATTGGAACAGAACTGCTTCTAAATGGAATCAGTCCTTAAGTATTCTGGGCAGTCAGTGACAAATTATTAGCTTTGCTCTTTTCTACGTCACACTCTTTCTGATCTGATATGGCTCCCCACTGTTGAATTTCCTCTCCCTTTCCACTAAGGAAAAAAGATTGTTTTTGAAGGCTGCAAGGAGGGGATCATTTACTTGATGAAGTGGAACAGTTCTTGGAGAGAGAGAGTGGAGCTGGACCAAAAAAAGCCACACTGGGATTTCAGTATAAAAGATAAACATTTCCCCTCCTCCCTCTGCAATATTTTTGTTCTCCTGGATGCTGGTGACTCTTCCCCAGGACTTTGAATGCTGGGCTGCATTAGGCAGGACAGGGAAACTTTCTCCCTTTTTGGTGTATTGATTGATTTCATGGCCACAATAATATATTACTGGGGCAGTTTGTGTTAAGTGCTTAGGCCTTCCAGTGCTTAGCAAAGAAATTGGAAGCAGGAAATGTAAGGAGCATGTGGCCAGCTGTAGGCATGTATAATGTGTGAGGGCACACCCTTCACCCTAAGGGAGCACACCCTTCACCCTCCAGGAGCTCAGAGGAGCTGTCTGGCTTGTTGAAATCTGTGCTCTAGGAACACCCATCCCTGGGAATGGGGGAAGAGTGGAGCTAGTTGGTTCCCCATTTGGCTGGCCAAGAACTCCATCCCCATTGCATATGTGGCTGCCCTCCCCAAATCTCTGCCAGTCACATCACAGAGGCTGGGTGGATGGAGTCCATGACTGACTGCTTCCCTTTGCAAGTGGGGCCCCCAAGCCTGTCTTTGCACAGGGAGGAAGCATTTTTTCCTGTCAGGGCATTTTTCATGAAATCTCAGTCCATGTGACTCCCCTTCATCTCCCCATCCCTTAGAGCAGAGGTGGGCAAACTACGGCCAGCGGGCCACATGTGGCCAACCGGCCATTTTTATCCAGCCCACCAAGCTCAGACGGGAGCGTGGTGCCAGTGGCCCTGCTGGGGGTCTTGGGAGGGGGCAGTCAGGGAAGAAAGCAGGGGGGCTTAGATGCAGGGTGAGGTCCCGGGGGGTGGTGATTAGCGTGGGGGGATCTCAGGAGGGGACAGTCAGGGAACAAAGAATGGGGGCTTAGAGAGGGGGTGGGGTTCTGGGGCGGCAGTTAGCGTGGGGGGGGTCTCTGGAGGGGGCGATTGGGTCAAGGAGCGGGGGAGGGGGTTGGATGGGTCGGAGGTTCTGAGGGGGACAACCAAGGGGTGGGAAGTCGGTAGGGGTCGGATAAGGGGTGGGGTCAGGCTGTTTTGGGAGGCCCGGCCTTCCTTACCCGGCCCTCTGCACAATTTTTAACCCCAATGTGGCCCTCGGGCCAAAAAGTTTGCCTGCCCCTGCCTTAGATGCACTTGCAAGCATACAGATACCCTCTACCAGGAGCACTCTTACTAACTGCTACTGGATGCATAGCTAGGGGGCTGGTTCTGTCAGTATAGAGAATGTTTTGATGGGGGAAGAGTGCTGGTGTGTTCTGTAATCCTGTTACTTAAATGGAAGTGTTGGAAAGCCTCGGTCTGGAGACCTGTGTTTTATGGCTATGATACAGCACATGTCACTCTGTGAGCCCTACGGAGCAAGCCAGGGATGTGCCCCATAGAGCATAGTGCACTCTGCAGGATGTGGGTAAGAGCCAGGATTAACCCATCCTAGATCCATCAGCACTGAAAAGATACTTTTTTACTAATAAAGGAATAAAGCTCATGGTTACCTTGTTCTCCTGTTTGCTCATTCCGGCTCCCCCACTGCCCCATAGTGACTAGGAAGGGGGACCCGGTGATTTGAACAGAGGTGCCAGATTCCAGACTTTCTGCTCGAATCTCAGTTATGGGGATGCATTCTCGTTCCAGTATGACTAGCAGCCAGTCAGATCAATCTATTGGAAAGTTGTTTAGAGAAGAAGGGATGGCCCAGTGTTTAGGGTGCAAACCCCTGCTCAGTCACAGACTTTCCTATGTGATCATAGGCAAGTCACTTAGCCCCTCTGCCCTAGTTCCACCTCCGTGCAATGGGGATAATACTTTCCCACCTCCCCTTTCAGGATAAACATATTAAAGATTTCAAGATGCTTGGATACTACTGTAACGGGAGGGCAGATAAGTACCTCAGCTCAATGGAATTATCTCTTGGCCTTACACCAAGATCTGAGCATCTGATACAATTTCTAGTGAGCTCAGCCTGTAGCAGGAGGGAGCAGATTAAGCGAGTAATGACACAGCATGATGGATAAAGACAGCATCCAATTTAATATATAGACAGCTTCACTGCATGCTTTGTCAAGTTTTCCCTGAGGCGAAGGAAGGATCTGCTGTTCACATGCTACTTGGTTTCTACTGCGGGTTAGTATTTTTGGCCGCTATCCCTGGATCCCATACCAGTACTCACATTACACAGAGACATACTACTTCCTGCCTGCCACTAGTGACTCTCACCTGCTGACCCATACTTTTCCTTGCTATGAAGTGGCAGCAGCTGTTCTTCCCCTGAAGTGCTACATATGTCATCCGACAAAGAAGCCAGAGAAATTCAAAACTGCAGAGGAAGAAGTGTAGTCTCACGGTGAGGAACAATGTTGTAGTGGTTCTAGCACATCAAGGGGGCTCAGGATCCCAGATTCTGCCACGCACTTGCAATTTGAGTTTACACAAGCCATTTAAGCTCTTTGTGAACTGTTGTGGTCATGACATACACACACAGACACTAGGTAGAAGAAACATGCTTGAAGGCTGCTAGATAATATTGCTTGATTTTTTAGAATTCAGAATGATAAGCACATGAGACCCCCAAAATAGCAAGATACAAAGCAGGCTGCTCATAAAACAGAGAAGAACTCACTACCCAACCCTATTCGAGGATACAAGCAGGACCAGGAAAAATCACAATTTTTCAACATACCACATGCTCCAGTTTCCCTAGCTATAAGAGCGGGATAAATAACACCAACCTATCCACAGCAGGGTTGTGATGTTTGATTCAATAATAATGAGTAAAGTGCTGTAGAGAAGGATTATCCCATCCCCAATTAAAGAGCTCTATTAAATCCTAAAGGGCCCATTTAGACACCCCCAGCAAAATGTGTAGCCCCCGCAGCCTAGACCTATCATATTTGACAAGGCCTGCAGCCAAGAGTCCCATCAAATCACTCTGCATTTGGACATGTTCTTAACATCTCCCTCACTGTGAGAATGACAGGTTCATGTCATGCCTGCTCGCTGAGAGCTGGCTGCACAGAAGTGTCTCGTGGAAGTGGCACATATTTTCAGCTCCAGGTTACATCAGGGAAGCTGGGAGAGTCTGAGCGGCCACATCTTTCTGCAAGAAACGTGCAGCTGTGGGCAGCAAAGACCCTCCGTGCATGCTGCATGTGTACACAGCCTCACACATTCACATTTACAGCTTCATGTCCAGGGGCCAGTCTGAAGAACACTAGAAAACAAATAGCATCCAGGAGTGGGAAGGACACCCAACCGGAAGGGGTACTACTTGCACCCGGAGCTCATTTGTTACTTAGTGAACAGTCACTGCTTACTCCTGGCCCTTTAAATTTCAAATAGCCACTGCCTAAGTGGCAAGATTTAAAGAACATAAAAACACCCATACTGGGTCAGACCAAAGGTCCATCTAGCCCAGCATCTTGTCTTTCAACAGTGGCCAGTACCAGGTGCCCCAGAGGGAATGAAAAGAACAGGTAATCATCAAGTAATCTATCCCCTGTTGCTCATTCCCAGCTTCTGGAAAACAGAAGCTGGGACAGAATCACTGCCCATCCTGGCTCATAGCCATTGATGGACCTATCCTCTATGAATGTGTGGCGGGGTGTCCACCCGCCCCCTACTGGAAGGGGCTTAGAAAAGCCCCAAAAGGGGTTTAAAATAGCCTGGGAGGCTAGCCTGCAAACTCCCAGGTTGATTGGGAGTTGGGTTCAGCTGTGTGGCCACGCCCCAAACACTCCCAGCCAGGATATAAGGGCTGGGAGACAGAGAAGCTGGGCAGTCTCCTTTGCAGTCAGAGTGAGACAGGCCTGCTGCAGGAAACCTGAAAGAAGGTACTAGGCTGGGTGCAGAGCTGGGGCTAGGCGGTAGGAGCTGGGGAAAGCTCTAGCCTGAGAGTCCCAGGCTGCAAGTGCAGGCAAGGGCCTAAAGTCAGTCTCCTCTGTAAGCAGAGGGAGACAGGGCCTGGCTGCACGGAGCCTGTACCGGGGTACCCAGACTGGGACAGGGTGAGGGCAAGGCAGCTGGGAGCCAGGGAGCCTTAGCTCTAGTGAGAAGGCCCCAGCTTGCTGAGCCTAGGGAAGGCCCGACCCATGGGGTACTAGGGGTTGCCAGGGGGTGGCCCAGGGCTGGTGATAGCTGTAGTAGGCCAACCCCTTCTTGCCGGTGATGAGTAGCCATGAGACTGCAGTCCGCCCCAGTGAGCAGGGGCAAGTAGTGACTGACAGTGGCACATTCTGAGGCGAGTTGGGGATAGTGGGTGGTGGGTTCCCCAGGGAGGGGAGGCCCTAAAACCAGGGGGGTACTGCAGGGGTGCAGCACCCCCAAAAGGGGCTCCAGGGTCCGGGAAGGGCATGGGGCCAGAGTGTGGAGAAGCGGACGTCGGCCAACAGAGGGTGCTCCAGGGGTCAAAGAGCTAATTCCCGTGATGACCAGCCGGGGGTGCCGCTGGGTGAGTGACCGACCCCGTCACAGAATGTATCTAGTTATTTTTTGAACCCTGTTAGTTTTGGCCTTCACAACATCCTCTGGCAAAGAGTTCCACAGGTTGACTGTGCATTGTGTGAAGAAATACTTCCTTTTGTTTGTTTTAAACCTGCTGCCTATTAATTTAATTTGGTGGCCCCTGGTTCTTGTGTTATGAGAAGGAAGAAATAACACTTCCTGTAACAGGGTCTCCCTCTGCTCCTCCACTTTCTGCAGCCCGCTGGCTGCCCAAATAAAAGCTCTGCAAGGCTTTACAGTGCAGCACCTGTGTCCTTTATTATTCACAATACAGTGCCCACCACCAGTGTCAACTATAGACAAGAGAGGCTTACTTGGCTCCTCCCAAACACAACAGCCCAGAGACTGACCTTACTCTGGCCATTCCTCCTCCCCCCTCTGGCTCCTTCCAGCCTTTATAGCCTAAAGACCAGCAGGTGTGGCCAATCCACAGGCCAGGCATCAGGCTCTCCCCAGCCCCAATCCATCTCCCCTGATTGGGGCTGGCTGAGCTGGGGCTGATTAGGTGCCTTCTGCAGCAGCACCCTGCTACACTTCCTTACTTACTTTCTCCACACCAGCCCTGATTTTATAGACCTCTATCAGATCTCCCCTTAGGCATCTTTTTTCCAAGCTGAAAAGTACCAATCTTATTAATCTCTCCTCATACGGAAGCTGCTCCATACCACTAATAATTCTTGTTGCCCTTTTCTCAACCTTTTCCAAGTCCAATACATCCTTTATGAGATGGGCCGACTACATCTGCATGCAGTATTCAAGATGTGGACATATCATAGATTTATATAGAGGCAACATGATATTTTTGATCTTATTATCTATCCCCTTCTTAATGAAAACATAATGTTGGGAATCCTTTTTGACTGCCACTGCACACTGAGTGGATGTTTTCAGAAAACTAGCCACAATGACTTCATGATCTCTTTCTTGAGTGGTAAAGGCTAATTTAGGCCCCTATCATTTTTTTCCAATGTGCATTACTTTGCATTTATCAACACTGAATTTCAGGAACACTTCAATCTTCCTGGCCATTCCATTAAAGATTTGATGGTTTCAGTTTTGAAACAGAAAAACTTCCAAAACAGACTCCAATGAGAAACTGAGGAACTGGAATTAATTTTCAAATTGGACACAATTAACCAGGGGCTTAATAGAACTTCCAATTGGTTCTCTCATTACAGTAATTGATTGCATTTCCTGAGTTAATTTCACTGACAACAGAAATCCATTTCAAAAGGAGTTTTTTTTTCTCTTACTGATAATGGACCATCTACATTTAACAGCCTCTTAGTATGCTAATGTACAATTTTTTTTCTTTTTATTTCTTTCTGTGTATATAAAGGCATTTTATTTCTGTTCCATTCTATGCATCCGATGAAGTGAGCTATAGCCCACGAAAGCTTATGCTGAAATAAACTAGTTAGTCTCTAAGGTGCTACAAGTATTCCTCGTTTTCTTTACGGATACAGACTAACACGGCCGCTATTCTTGAACCAGGAACTATTTTGTTGCCCAGACACCCGGTTGCTTCATTAGTTGTTAGCAAACTGGTATACACATTCAGTTTCCACTTGCAGAGCATCACCTTTGGTAGAAAACAGAATGAGCAACCTATCAGTTACATAACATCCCCCTTGTCCCAGCTGTGGTGTATATAACAATGAAAGGATCACTGTGGAAAGACAACTGAATGCTGAGAGGAAAGGACTTGGGATGTGTCAGGGATGGAGGGGTTTGTATCACTGAAACTGAGATGAAGTATTATTGAAAGGCCCCTTGGGGAAATTCTTGTGTTTCTACAGCTGCACCATGTGAGCTGAGGACAGTAGATTATCTAGTCTGGGATCCGATTGCCAAGAGTGGCCTGTATCAGATGCACCAGAGGAAACAGAAAGAGATTCCATAATTGCCCAATCCTTAAATGCCCACAGTTAGTGAATATTTCTTCTTAAAGACTTTAGACCTGAAGGATAGATGTCTACACTACAGACACTGTGAAGGCCCAGAGATGGCACTGCAGCTGTTGTTACAGTGATGGAAGAGGTTTTTCCATTGCTGTAGTCATCAATCCACCACCTCAAGCGGCAGTATCTAGGTGGATGGAAGAATTCTTCTGTTGAGTTAGTGGTGTCTATACTTGGGCTTAAATTGTTTTAACTACATTGCTCAGGGATGTTAATTTTTTACACCTCTGAGCTTTGTAGTTAGGTTGACCTAAGTTTTAGGTATAGACCAGGCCTTGCTCTTACAGAGGTATGGCTACACTACAGCAATTACAGTGGCACATCTAGATCTACCATAGCACTGCAGTGTAGATGTTTCCTATATTGACAGAAGAGATTTTTCTGTTGATGTAGTTAACCCACTTTTCCAAGAGGTAGTAGCTAGGTTGATGGTAGAGTTATTCCACTGACCCAGCTACATCATATAGGATACAGACTAACACGGCTGCTATTCTTGAACCTATCATATAGGATGTTAGGTCAAACCTAACTGCATCACACAGAGCACAACATTTTTCACAGTCCTCAGTGATCTAGCTAGGGCAACCTCTCAAAACTTTGGGAATCTTCTGACTCTGGATCTAAATTTCATGATTCAGTACTAGCCCTAGTTGAGAGTAAGTGTCTTTTTTGCTGCTGAAGAAAAAAAAAATAAACAAAAGGGAAAGCAAGACCTCTTTGGAATATTTTCTGCTTGGCTGACTAACAGGTTGATGAATAGAGTCACCCTTCACAGGCAATGTAGAGATGCAGCATTCATAAGTGAGATTCTACTCCCACTGCTCTCAGGAAAGAACCTGTCACACTTGCAAGGTATCTGCAATAGATGCAAAGGAGGGGGCTGAGATTCTGAGCCAACTGCTAAAGTGATAGCTAAAAGATTATGAGGCTAGCCAACTGTGCAGAGCAGGGAACTAGGAGGCAGAAGTCCTGCTTTCTGTTCCTGGACAAGTCATTTCACCTCTCTAGTTTGGTTCCTTTGGCTATAACAGTGTGTCCCTCACAGGGAGTTGGAGGAAAGGAATGTGTGTAAAGTGCTCTGAGATCCTTATGTGAAAAGCTCTGCAGAAAAGCAAAGGGTTAGTATTAGAATGAAGTTGTCATCTACATGCAGTGGGTAGCTTGAGGTGTTTAAAAGTTTGCTAAGGTTAAATCTCGCTTAGCCCCCAATATATGGGCCCTTCAGGTAGGCATCTTGCCTATGGGGGTGTCCAGATATTCTTCTGCTCTAAAATCTCCACCCATGTCCTCCCCATACAATCTTGGTCTGCCAAAGCTGGGTCCCAAACACCCAGTCTGGGGGAACTGCTGCTGGAATCTTTCATCTAGCAGCTGGCTAAGCTAAGGCCATACTGATTTGTAATTAAAGCTGTACCATTATACAATCAAGTCTGGTGTGTAAATCCCTGATCATAGCACTCCTGGTTCCTATGCAAAGGTGGAGTGAAAGTCTGCACTCCTCTCTCTGACCCCTCATGCTCATTCTTGGAGAGGACATCTGAGAATCGGTGCTTGGGCCTGTGTCCACAGAACATAAGAACTTAAGAATGGCCGTACTGGGTCAGCCCAAAGGTCCAGCCAGCCCAGTATCCTGTCTACCAACAGTGGCCAATGCCAGATGCCACGGAGTGAGTGAACCTAACAGGTAATGATCAAGTGATCTCTCTCCTACCATCCATCATCACCCTCTGACATCCTGGCTAATAGCCATTAACAGACTTAACCTCCATGAATTTATCCCGTTCTCTTTTAAACCCTGTTATAGTCCTAGCCTTCACAACCTCGGGCAAGGAGTTCCACAGGCTGATTGTGTGCTGTGTGAAGAACTTCCTTTTATTTGTTTTAAACCTACTGCCCATTAATTTCATTCGCTGGCCCCTAGTTCTTATATTATAGGGACAAGTAAATAACTTTTCCTTTATTCACTTTTTCCACACCACTCATGATTTTATATTCCTCTATCTTATCCCCCCTTAGTCTCCTCTTTTCCAAGCTGAAAAGTCCTAGCCTCTAATCTCTCCCCATATGGGACCTGTTCCAAAACCCTAATCATTTTAATTGCCCTTCTCTTTTCTAATGCCAGTATACCTTTTTTGAGATGAAGAGACCACATCTGTATGCAGTATGTGGGTGCACCATGGATTTATATCCAATAAGGGCAATAAGATATTTTCTGTCTTATTCTCTATCCCTATTTTAATGATCCCAAGGATGCCCTGGGTGTTCCTACACACACCATGGACCATTGTCCTTCCCATGCTATACCTGCTCTTCCCAATCTGTGCCAGAGCAATCATTAAACATGCTGCTTACATCTGCAGGCATACCAAGCAGCATTCGTTCCCATACAGAGTATGTCTTCAGGCAGGGAAGGGGTTATTCCAAACTCCTGTTGGTCTGAATACAAATGGAGCTTGCAAGTGAATGTGTAGTAACAGCGTCTGGCTGGCAGCTGCACTTCCTTCTACCCAGCTGAAGAGTAATGTGCTTAATAACATTTCCAGATACGTGGTGCTGAGCTGACTTCATGCCTGTTTGATGTGTTGTTTATTTTCCTGTTTCTTTTTGAACGTAAGCAACAAGCCAGCCTAGTTTCTGGTTTTTCCCTTTCTTCTCCCGTCTTGTGTCCATCCTCTGAATGTAATGCATCTCTCCATTTCTCTCTATAGATCTCTTCTCCTCCTCTTCCTCTTCTGCCAGCTGCTCTGACACCACTGTCACAGCTTCTTTCTATCTCCAGCTTGTCTGTCTGTATGCAGGGATGACTGGGGACACAATTCTTGGTGCAAGGCATAGCAAAACCCAGCTGACCCTACAGAGAAGAGCAGCCAGAAAGAGTATCCAAGATGGTTGATACAAGGCCACTATCCTCCTGCAGAAGAAGCTCCTGCTAGCAGCCACCAGCACCAGCTTTCAAAAGAGCTGCGGGATGAGTCAGGCTTGGCTCTCTGATGTCATCCGGGAAAACAAGACTTGACTATCTTTGGCCTCTTCCATTCTAGGTTCCCTTCTATCTTTGGTTTCTTCCCTTCCCCACTCCCCCTTGCCTAACTCCCATCACATACCTGTATTCTCCCTCATTGCCTCCAGCCTCACCCCCTCTGCTTTTCCACCGCTCCCCTTTAATCCCACATGCCAGTAATTAGAAAGCATGAATGCAAAAGCCAATGTCCACATGGTTGTGAATCAGGAAAGAGCAGGTGGCTCTTGGCCTGTCTGCAGGATGCCATGTGTGGCAGGGAGCGGAGTGCAGCACCTAGGCTGGCTGCTCCACTGCCTCTGCCCAGCACCTCAGACTTCTCCCAGCCCTGCACAACTCTGCCAAGAACTGGGCCTTGCACAGCCCCTGACTGCCCCTCTCTCTGGGGATCACCCTTTCCCACTAGCCAGCCCACACCCTTCTCTGCACCCTGCTAACCACTTGCAATCCTGCCCCCCAGCATTCAACTATAATGTGCAATAATATATCATATAATAATATGCAATATACATTATTCCAGTGGTTCTCAAACTTGGTCTTGTAGCGACCCCTTTTCCGCATGCAGCTTACAATCCTGACCCTGGTATGTCCACCGAAATGCTGCCAAAAGTGGAAGCAATCAATTCGGTGGCGTTTCAGCGGAAGTTCCTTTACGTGTCAGTGTATCTGCCCCAATGCTGCCAAAAGCAGAACCAATCAATTTGGCCATTTTTGGGGGGACATAGTCATGCATGAGGATGTCTGCCAAAATGCTGCCAAAACGGAAGGAATCACTTCAGCAGCGTTGGAGGCTCGTGACCCTCCAAGAACCAGCACGCAACACTCCTCCGCCCCCCCCTCCCCCGAGGGGTCGCAACCTCCAGTTTGAGAATCGCTGCATTATTCGCTATTATTTCCATGGCTGAAGTCGATGTATCTTAGATCAACTTACCTCGGTGTCCTCACGGCGGTGAGTCAACTGCTGCCGCTCCCCTGTCAACTCCGCTTCTGCCTCTTGTGGCGGTGGAGTTCTGGAGTCGACAGGGAGAGTGCTCAGGGATTGATTTATTGTGTCTAGATTAGGGCAGGGGGTTGGGGTGCAGGAGGGGTGTGGGGTGTAGCAGGGGGCTCAGGGCAGGGATATGGAGTGTAGGATGCAGCAGGGGGCTCAGGGCAGGTGGTTGGGAGCTCAGGGCAGGAGGTTGGGGTGCAGGGAAGGGCGCAAGAATTGTGTGGCATGGGGCTCAGGGCAAGGGGTTGGGGTGCGGGATGCAGGAGGGGTTCGAGCTCTCTGCCCCCTCCCAGGGGCCACAGGGGCGTGGTGCTGGCTGCTTCTGGGAGCAGCGTGGGCCAGGGCAGGCAGGGAGCCTGCCTTAGCCCCTGAGCACCATGGGGTGGCAATCTCACGGCCTGGATCCAAAGCCCTGATAGGCCAGATCTGGCCCTCGGGCTGTAGTTTGCCCTCCACAGCCTACATGCTCAGTGCTGTGGGACCAATGGGAATGTGCTATGTACCAGCCAATTCCCATCCAGTGGGGCACATTCTTACCTCCCAGGCCGAGGGCTTTGTGCTGCTCCATTTCCCACAAAGCGTGCCTCCGGGCCAGCCTCCATTTCTATTCAGAGCATGCATAACAGAATGGGAGGTGACCACATTACAACAGCAGTGTAAGGACAGAGCACCAGTCAAAAGCTTCAGGCGCCACTAGGAGCCTGATTATTAGCAGTTGGGAACTGCTGTCCTGGCCTACCAGACAGTCCCAAACTAGGAGTGGGTCACGCTGGAGCATGCCAGGATGGGATGTCTTTGTGGGCCATAGGGTGTTTAACTGCATGATTCTATAAAGTGCCTGCCACTCTGAGAAGGCTGGGACCAGCTGTGCAAATCACAGCAGCAGAAACTGTGGTAGAACTTCTCAGCAATGTTTTGGACACAGCCCCGTTCGTGACAGATGACTCCACTCAGCTCCTCACCTGTCTGAGTTCCGGTTTGAAATGTCACAAGTGAAAGCTACCCCGGGGTTACCATATGCTGTCATTACTATCAGAAGTGGTTCAGCAGGAGCTAATCTTCCCCTGGAGCAGGGCTGCGGAAAAGGTGGTTTTTCACTGCGTCACTGAAGAGACCGGCTCCAGAAACCAAATCAGCATTTCAGAAAACCCCAGCTGTTCTAACTGTCTATAATCAGAGAGGTAGCCGTGTTAGTCTGGAATAGCAGAGGTAACAAAGTCCTGTGGCACCTTAAAGACTAACTATAAAGTTTTGAAGCATAAGCTTTCGTGGGCTAATACCCACTTCGTCGGATGCAAGCAGACGAAGTGGGTATTAGCCCACGAAAGCTTATGCTTCAAAACTTTATAGTTAGTCTTTAAGGTGCCACAGGACTTTGTTAACTGTCTATAGTTTATATACCTTACTAGCACAAATACCTGGCATTGCTCGGGTCCGATGGAGGGGGGAGGGGGGAGAGAGAGAGCTGAGCAAGTGGGGGGGCCATTGGAGGGGGGAGGGGGGAGAGAGCTGAGCAAGTGGGGGGGCCGTTGGAGGGGGGGAGGGGGGAGAGAGCTGAGCGAGTGGGGGGGGGGCGTTGGAGTGGGGGGGGGAGGGGGAGAGAGCTGAGCGAGTGGGGGGGCCGTTGGAGTGGGGGGGGGGGAGAGATGAGCGAGTACGGGGGCCGTTGGAGGGGAGGGGGTGGAGATTTTAAAAAATTTCGATTCTTACCCTGATTAGGACCCTAAAGCCTATAACTGTACCAAATTTCAAGTCTCTAGCTCAAACGGTGTGAAAGGAATAAGGGAACGTACATACACGCATACACCATTTGACTTTTATATATATAGATTCTGCAGCGTGGGATCTGGGCCTATCTAACTAGTATGTCTCATCCTTCTCACAGCAATAATGTAATTATAAGACACTGAATTGCTACATCACCCATCACTCTGTGAAACAAACCTGCTGCTGACACGGGATGCCAGCAACTGGTTTCCCCTGAATGGGTATTGAAAGCAGTTGGACTTGCTGTACTGTTTGTTCTGTGCTGAGGACAAGGCCAATCTGAGCAGTGTTACCAAGAGCATGATGGTTATAGCAGTGTCCAGACACCTGGGCCATGCTAGAACAGTGATTTTCAAACTGTGGGTTGTGACCCAGTATTAGGTCATGGAATGTAAGGCACTGGGTCGGGGCAGCTCTGATCAGCACCAGTGACCGGGCTGTTAAAAGTCCTGTTGGCGGTGCTGCCCAGCTAAGGCAGGCTAGTTCCTACCTGTTCCTACACTGCGCTGCACCCTGGAAGAGTCCAGCAGCAAGTCCAGCTCCTAAACAGAAGGGCACAGGGCTCTGTGCGCTGCCCCCACCCTGAGCACCAGCTCCACAGTCCCATTGGCCAATTCCCGACCAATGGGATCTAGGCAGAACTGCCTTTAGGTGAGACCCACATGAGGTCGCTTGCGTGCCTCCACCTAAGAGCTGGACCTGCTGCTGGCCGCTTCTGGGGCTCAACGCAGTCAGCGGTGCCAGGACAGGCAGGAAGCCTGCCTTAGTACTCCCGCTGTGCTGTTGACTGGGAGCCACCTGAGGTAAGCCTGCTCCCCAATCCCTGCCCCAGCCATAAGCCTGCCCCCCAAATCCAGATCCCCTTCCTGTACCCCAAATCTCTCATCCCCAGCCCCATCAGAAGCCCCTCCACCCCAGAACCTGAACCCCCAGCCCTAAGCCTGCCCCCCCAAATCCAGATCCCCTTCCTGTACCCCAAATCTCTCATCCCCAGCCCCATCAGAAGCCCCTCCACCCCAGAACCTGAACCCCCAGCCCACAGCCCTGACCCCTTCCCATATACCAATCCCTTACCTCAGGCCAGAGCCCCCTTCTACACCCTGAATTCCTGAGCCCCTCCCACACCAAACCCCTCGTCCTCAGCTCCGTTTGGTTGCAGGCATCAGTAATTTTCTTCAGTTGGGTCGCCAGAAAAAAAGTTTGAAAATCACTGTGCTAGAGGCTTCATTGTGCTCCTTTGGCCTTGCAGGAAGACCCAGTCTGTGCCCTAAAAGAGTGTAAAGTCTGAATGGGCAAAGGAAGTATTCTTATCTCCACATGGCGGCCCATGGTGTGCTAGGCACTGGCTTTCAAACCAAGGAGAATGAGGAGGTTATGGGGATTATGGGAGCAGCAGGCCCCACCTGGAGATGCCATTAGGAGGCAGCTGCCATCCCCTGACTGAACATGTTGCCCAGGCTCAGGGAGCAGGCTTCCCTCAGGTGCGAGTCAGGCAGGCAGCTGGGTGGCCTTGAGGCACCTGCACAGAGGCAGCGCAGAGGCACCAGATTTGGTGGGATCAGGAGGGGTCGTGCAGTAGCTGGGTTTGGCAGGTACAAATCGGGACTGGGCCCCAGTACACACACCTAACAGAGACGAGGTGGGGAGAGTGAACCTGGGGTGTCCCAGCTGCCACACCTCCGGCAGGCACCCAGCACCCATCCCCCACCATCCCCTAACATCCAGCACCCCTGCCTCCCACACCACACACACACACACACACAGCACCAACTTCCTCCCATATAACACCCCCCCACTGCTCCCACACACGCAGCAGCCCCCCGACTCCCACACCCAGCACCCCCTCCTCTCAAACAATCCCCTCGCCGTCCTCACACACCCAGCACCCGCAGCCTCCCATACAATCCCCCCACTGCCCCACACACAGCATCCCCACCTCCCACACAATCCCCCCGCTGCTCCACATCCAGCACCCGCAGCCTCCCACACAATCCCCCTGCTACCCCACACACAGCATCCCCACCTCCCACACAATCCCCCTGCTGCCCCACACACAGAACCCCACACTTCCCACACAATCTTCCCGCCATCCTCACACACCTCACACACCTCCTGCCTCCCACACAACCCCCCCCCACTACCCCCACATATCGAAAAGCACCCCTACCTCCCACACTCCATATGGCCATGGTTACATTTACAGGATTATAGCGCTTTTGGTTATAGCGCGTCCCATATACAGCAATAGGTATTGCGCTAGAGCATGTGCAGACTTAGACCCGCCAGCGCTAGAGCATGGCCACATTTGAGGCGCTTCAGGCGGCATTAGGAGCAGCACAATAGGGCAGAGATATCCCACAGAGCACCTCTTCCCAATCTGGCGCAATGCCTTGTGGGAAGGGGGCATCACTTGCAGGCATGCTGCATCCTGTTCCAACTCCCCGTGATACTTTGTGTCATATCCCAGGAATCCCTGTGTTTCCGTCCACCTCAGGCGCCATCTTTCAACGGTTTCAGCAAGGCACGTGCGCTCCGTCGTCCGTTTTTTCATGTGCCGTAATGGATCGCGAACTGCTGAGGAGCATGCTGGCGAGTGTCGCCAGCACAACTCTCTGCGCAGTGGAGTTCATTCTTGACATGGAACATGACAGTAGTGATGGGTCTGAAGACGAGCTCGAGCCGAGGAACGCATTGGACACAAAACTGCTTGTTGCTTTAACGGACATGCTCACGACCACGGGAAATGAGCACTGACTGGTGGGATCGCATCGTCATGCAAGTGTGGGACGATGAGCAGTGGCTGCAAAACTTTCGCATGAGAAAAGCCACTTTCATGGGACTGTGTGCTAACTCGCCCACGCCCTGCAGCGCAAGGACACCAGATTGAGAGCTGCCATCCCGGTGGAGAAGCGGGTGGCTATAGCACTCTGGAAGCTGGCCACCCCAGACAACTACCGATCGGTGGCCAACCACTTTGGGGTGGGGAAGTCGACCATTGGAGTCATGTTGATGCAAGTGTGCAAGGCCATTAATAGCCTCCTGCTACGAAAAATCATGACTCTTGGTGACGTGCGTGACATCATGGCTGGCTTTGAACAGATGGGTTTCCCTAACTGTGGAGGGGCGATCGATGGGACCCATATACCTATTCTGGCGCCCGACCACCTAGCAGACGAGTACATTAACCAAAAGGGGTACTTCTCCATGGTTCTCTAGGCGCTTGTGGATCACCATTGTTGTGAATTACACTCACAGGTCACGCACAGCCGAGGGCTGTCGCGAATTACACCTACAGGTCACACACACGGTTCAAGAGAACCGCTATGAATTACACCTCTGGGTCACGTACAGCTCGAAAGCTGCTGCGAATTACGCCTAAAAGCCATGCAGCTCAAAAACTGTTACGAATTATACCCACCAGTCACGCAGAGTTCGAGTCTAGGCTGAGGCACAGGAATTAATCCGAAAAAATGCAGAGATACACAATTTATTACACAGCTGTATGGTACTCCCTGCTAACCAGGAAGGACCCTGAAATACAGACAAAGAATAGATCATATACTTTTTAGCAGTGCATGTACACCTCGTGCAGCGGGACTTACAGCCTATAGAAAGGCAATTTTCTTATCTCCCACCTATCCCCTTTTTACATTAGGCCAGGGGTCTCCAAACTTTTCAGCCCGAGGGCCGCATTAGCTATCAAATAGCAGTTTGGGGGCCGACAACACACTCGAGGTCCAAATAAAAAAGAATCAAAACATGGATGTTGTTTTTTATTATTTATTTAATATTATTTTATTCAGTTATTATTTAATAACACATTGATACACTACACATGAACACCTGTTCACTACACATGAACACTACACATGAACACCTGTTCACTACACATGAACATTACACATGAACACTACACATCAACCCCCCAACTGACCCACCCAGCCAGGTCTCTCCCCCCAAAACCTCCTTTCCTCCAACCCCCCCCCCCAAATGACCCACCCAGCCAGGTCTCTCACCCCAAAACCTCCTTCCCTCCCACCCACCCCCCCAACTGACCCACCCAGCCCGGTCTCTCACCCCAAAACCTACTTTCCTCCAAACCCCCCCCCAAATGACCCACCCAGCCAGGTCTCACCCCAAAACCTCCTTCCCTCCCACCCACCCCCCAACTGACCCACCCAGCCCGGTCTCTCACCCCAAAACCTCCTTTCCTCCAACCCCCCCCCCCAAATGACCCACCCAGCCAGGTCTCTCACCCCAAAACCTCCTTTCCTCCAACCCCCCCCCCAAATGACCCACCCAGCCAGGTCTCTCACCCCAAAACCTCCTTTCCTCCAACCCCCCCCCCCAAGTGACCCACCCAGCCAGGTCTCTCACCCCAAAACCTCCTTCCCTCCCACCCACCCCCCAACTGACCCACCCAGCCCGGTCTCTCACCCCAAAACCTCCTTTCCTCCAACCCCCCCCCCAAATGACCCACCCAGCCAGGTCTCTCACCCCAAAACCTCCTTTCCTCCAACCCCCCCCCCAAATGACCCACCCAGCCAGGTCTCTCACCCCAAAACCTCCTTCCCTCCCACCCACCCCCCAACTGATCCACCCAGCCCGGTCTCTCACCCCAAAACCTCCTTTCCTCCAACCGCCCCCCCAAATGACCCACCCAGCCAGGTCTCTCACCCCAAAACCTCCTTTCCTCCAACCCCCCCCCCCAAATGACCCACCCAGCCAGGTCTATCACCCCAAAACCTCCTTCCCTCCCACCCACCCCCCAACTGACCCACCCAGCCCGGTCTCTCACCCCAAAACCTCCTTTCCTCCAACCCCCCCCCCCAAATGACCCACCCAGCCAGGTCTCTCACCCCAAAATCTCCTTTCCTCCAACCCCCCCCCCCCAACTGACCCACCCAGCCCGGTCTCTCACCCCAAAACCTCCTTTCCTCCAACCCCCCCCCCCAACTGACCCACCCAGCCCGGTCTCTCACCCCAAAACCTCCTTTCCTCCAACCCCCCCCCCCAACTGACCCACCCAGCCCGGTCTCTCACCCCAAAACCTCCTTTCCTCCAACCCCCCCCCCCAAATGACCCACCCAGCCAGGTCTCTCACCCCAAAACCTCCTTCCCTCCCACCCACCCCCCAACTGACCCACCCAGCCCGGTCTCTCCCCCCCCCAACTGACCCGCTCAACCCGGTCTCTCCCCACAGACCGGTTCGCCGCCTGGCAGTGGGTGGCTCCTTGTTTCGCCCCCTGTAACTGCGTGGCGGTGCGGCGCGTCCCGGCCCCAGCTCTGAGCCGTCCCTGGCCGGCGGCGGCAGCCGAGCACGCGGCGCGTCCCGGCCCCGGGGCGGCAGCCGACCACGCGGCGCGTCCCGGCCCCGGGGCGGCAGCCGAGCACGCGGCGGGTCCCGGCCCCGGGGCGGCAGCCGAGCACGCGACGGGTCCCGGCCCCGCGGCGGCAGCCGAGCACGCGGCGCGTCCCGGCCCCGCGGCGGCAGCCGAGCACGCGGCGGGTCCCGGCCCCGCAGCTGGCGGCCCGCGCGGCGCTTCCAGGCCCCAGCGCGGAGCCGTCCCAGCAAAAAGCTCAAAAGAGCCAAAAATTCCCTAAATAGCCAAAAAGATCTCCGCGGGCCGGATGAGAGGGCCTCGCGGGCCGCATCCGGCCCGCGGGCCGTAGTTTGGAGACCCCTGCATTAGGCTCATGATCACAAGCTGATGTTCAAGTGCAGCCCTTATCTTGTCCTAGCAGTTTCAAGGCTACCCCTTTCTTTGTTAGGTTACCAGCAGTTTCAAGTATCCTCTAGAGGAGCCCCTTTCTTTGGTATGTGCTGTGTTGGCCTTTTTGATAAGGGCCGAGAGGAACTTCAAAATGGAGTTACATGAGCTAACTTTCTTTAACACAGTGGGCGTTTTACTGACATTAATGCAGGCTGGTCAGGAAAGGTGCATGACGCACGCATCTTCCGCAACACCGGCCTGTTCAGAAAGCTGCAAGAAGGCACTTTTTTTCCTGACCAGAGGATCCCCGTGGGGGAAGTGGAAATGCCCATTGTGATTCTTGGCGACCCCGCTTACCCTCTAATGCCCTGGCTCATGAAACCCTACACAGGGAGCCTGGACAGCAGCCAGGAAAGGTTCAACTACAGGCTGAGCCACTGTCGAATGACTGTGGAGTGTGCTTTTGGGCGTCTCAAGGCACGCTGGCGCTGTCTTTATGGGAAACTAGACTTGGCAGAGGGAAGTATCCCCGCGGTTATTTCCGCGTGCTGTGCCCTACATAATCTTTGTGAGCAGAAGGGTGAAGGCTTCACTGTGGCATGGTCCTCGGAGGTTCAGCAGCTGGAGGCCACGTATGCACAGCCAGAGAGCAGGGCTCTTAGAGGGGCCCAGCACGAGGCTACAAGGATCAGGGAAGCCTTGAGGGAGCATTTTGATGCTGAAAGCGAATTCTAATGGGAATTGCAGAGGGAGGGAGGGAGGGTGCATTCTGTTAATAGGATAAGGCATTTGATTTTTGGTACCTATTAGATACATATGTGCACCGAATACAGAAACCCATTTATTAAAAAGAATTCATTTATTGAACAGCTTTTTCAGAATTTGAAATAAAAGTTGAAAAAAAGTAAAATGTGTGAGGGAGGAGGGGGGTGCAGTTGGGGTGGGAAGAGGAGGGGGGTGCAATTGGGGTGGGAAGGGGTCAGTCAGAGATTGGCTTATGTCCTGGCCTTATAACCTCCAATGCCCTTTGAGTTGCTGTGTTCCCCCAACCCCATTTGCGGAGGGTGATTATGCTTGTTATTAGGGGTTGAGTGCACTGGATAAGGGTGCTGGGTCTGGGTTGGTCGGTGAAGACAGGGGGGTTGGAGGCAGCCGTGGGTGGTAATAACCAGGCAGCTGTTGATAGTGGCCGGAAGGGGACAGAAGGCCAGAAGGGGAAGGGTTAGGGGGCAACTGACAATGGGGGCGGTGAGCACGGTGCTGCTTCTCCTCCTGAATGGCAGCGATCCACTGCAGAGTCTCTACTTGCAGCTGTAATATTGTAAACAGCTTGTCAGCGCGCTTTTCAGCACACTGCTCGCAAGCCATCTCCCTCAACTGGATCTGTTCATCCCTCCGCTTGCTCTCATTCTCCCGCCACTGCTGTGCAATGCGATTCTCCACTACAGACTCTTGCATAACTTGTTGTAAAAGATCTTTCTTGCTCTTTCGTGGTTTCTTTCTAATCCTCCTCAGCTTCACAGCTGCAGATAAGACTGACGGTGATGGGGTGTTCAAGGTCGAAACTAGGGAAAGTCAGTGTAAAGTTAAAACAGAGGATTCCCTTGTTCACAACAGACAGTGCTATGATTCCCCCGCATTCCATGTTTCTCTGTCCCGTTTGCCTGTCCCACACAGCTATAGGACACAGACAGCAATGGAGCCCCTGCCATGGTGAGTTGTCTCTGGATGCAGGGGGAATGATTGTTTCCCTGCCTTGCTGTCCTATGGCTTGGGGGGAGCAGAGGGCATTTGCGAGAACCGTACTCTGAGCACTGTCTCAACATTCTCTGTGTAGGTGCTCATGCTGGAAGATATCTCACTGCTGCGGGTGACGGAGCAAGAAAGGGAGGGCATTCTAATGAGATGCGGATTTCGGCCAGGCCCATATGCAGCTTGCCTCTGTGCAGCTATGTTCCCTCCACCCCTCATAGAACAGTGGCAGCGACTAGTGACCGTGGAAGGGTCAGGGACCATGCTGGCTCTCCCGAGAAACCTGTGCAGGCACATTGCAAGAGCTGTTATTGAGACCTTTGAAGAAATCATTGATGACGATTACCGCGTTGTGATAGACTACATCAGTGCACTATTCCACATGTAGGCAAGCATGCAGCAAGCATCCCTTTCCACCCGCGCCCAAGTTGCCTGCCTTCCGAATAGAAAAGTAGCTGTACCTGCACAATCCGCTGCTGCTGCCCTTCCCCCCGCAACCACCGGACGCTGTGGCTGGCTCTGACTGCATTCCGGGCTTGAGAAGAGTTCCTGGCTGCATGTCTCCTGGGACTCCTCTGTGCCATGGGTCGCTGCCACAGCCACTGCCTCCTCCTCCTGCTCCTCTCCGTCCTGCTCCTCTCCATCCTCCTGTTCTTCGGCCTCCTCTCCCCGCCCCCCCTTCAGTGGTGGGCTGGGAAGAAGTGTCCTGGGTGGTTGATGGAGTGCACGTTGGATCACCACCAAGTATCGCGTGCAGCTCATTGTAGAATTTGCAAGTCACAGGGGCTGCCCCCAGGGCCGTCGACAGAAATTTTGGGGCCCCCTACTCTGATCGTTTGGGCCCCCCAGCCCAGCTGGCACTTCCCCCCCCAGCTGACAGTGGCTGGGGGGGGGGCCCAGCCGGCACTCCCCCCCACACACACACCGCCCCCTTGCCTGCCCCCTAGCTCCCTCAGCCACGCCGATGAATGAACCTCCCGAGGCAGGGGTGAACTCACTGCAGAGCCCACCTGCCTGCCCAAAGGCCCCCCCCGGAGCCACCGCCCCCCGAGTGGGGCCGGGCCCCCTGCCCCCTTACCTTGGCGAGGCCGGCTCCCCTTCACCCCTTTCGGCGCCTCCGCTTCGCCACCATCAGTGCTGCACACCACCAGGGTGACTGGGTGCTCTTCCCCGGGCCCCCGCTGTGGTCGGAGTCTGCCATCAGCCTCAGCCGTGCGGCACGTGCGGGTGCTTGCCGCGCTACAGCGCAGCGCTGGGGTGGCCGGCGGTGCCCGGGATTGCACGTGGTCAGCCGTGGCCACACGGCGCATGCGCCGCGCCTCTGCAGAGGTCCGAGCATCTGCACTACATCGGGGGCCCCCCTTAAGTCCGGGGCCCGGTACAGTTGTCCCCCTTGTCCCCCCCTGTCGCCGGCCCTGGCTGCCCCAGAGCGGCTGTTTGTATCGCAGACTTTGCGATAGGCAATCCTAAGCTCCTTTACTTTTGCCCAGCACTGCAGAGTGTCCCGGTCATGGGCTCTTTCCACCATGGCCTGTGATATCAGGACATATGTATCGTAATTCTGGCGGCTAGACCGCCGCTGAGCCTGGACAGCCTCTTCCCCCCAACAACTGATGAGGTCCATCACCTCGCTATTGTTTCACGGTGAAGCTCGCTTATTGCGAGGAGGCATGGCACGTGGAGCCATGGCAAAGCAAATTGGTTACCTGCAATGATTGCCTGAGGAGCACTCCACACCTAGCTGGAGCAAACAGGAAGGGGATTTTCAAATTTCCCTGTGAATTTAAGGGGTGGGTCTTGAAAGTGATGACCAGAGTGGCTCGAACGGGAATTATGGGCCAGGCTGGAGGCTAATTAACGCGCAATGGGTGTCCACATTTGTGCCGTAGCGCTACAGCGGTAACGCTACAGCCCTTATTCCCCGTGCGGAGGTGGATTACCACGAGCGCTATAAACTCGGATTTATAGCGCAATTCATGCCTTGCCAGTGTGGACGGGGAGGGAGTTATAGCGCCCCTGGAGGCTTTATAGGGCTATAAAGTGCCAGTGTAACCAAGGCCTATATGTCTACACTGCAATCCGGAGCTGTGATTGCAGCATGTGTAAACCAAAAATCAAAGCTAGTTTGAGTAACAATAGCGCAGACTGGCTTTCCCTGCTCAGGACCCTGCTGGGAACACACATGAGTAGCCTCTGCCCAGCATGTTGTGCCTTCAAAGCAGGCTCCAGTAACAACAGCAATGACCTAGCTAGATCAGAGCTAGTGTAGGTAGGTCCACACAGGCCGCAGTCACACACCTTGATTGCTAGGAAGACTTACCTTCTAAATGTGGGTAAGGAGTCACCGCTGAATGATGCAACAGAAGAGGATCTGGGGTGATTTTTCACTGATATGAAACAATTCCTTGCCCCACACCAGAATACTCTATTAACAGCCATGGGAAGGCCTTCGCAAGGGCTGGCAGAGTGTCAATTTCTAAGCAGCAACAGATGGGCACCAGCAGCTGTTCTAGCAGGAGCTGGCAGGGCCTCCTTACATCAAAGGTCCGTGTTTGTTTCTCAATGTTTTTAGTTTGGCTTTAGAGGATGGTGAGTGTGACAGCAGCAGGGCCCTTGCTAACAAGAGTGAGGGGCTCACAGTGTCCAACAAGTGTGCCAGGCAGGGACCTGCTGCTGGAGGGACAGCAATTGTGATGATGTGTGGCCTCAAAGCTGGGAAATGGGTTCATAATGGGGCATGAGGAAAGGACTCTCAGCTCTCCAGGAGAACAGGGTAATGCTGACCTGGGGAGGGTCTCTCTACTAGCTCTTGATCCAGGGATGGCAATATGCCCAGTTCATACTCACTGCCAGGGTTATTTGCTTGGTTATACTGGATTAGAATCATAGAATCTCAGAGTTGGAAGGAACCTCAGGAGATCATCTAGTACCAACTCAAAACAGGACCAATCCCTATTTTTGCCCTGTTCCATTGCTTGGTTTGTATTTCTGGCAGGTTTGCTGGGTTGTACATTTTGTGCTTAATGAATATGGCTGCAGCTGCAGCTCAATAGATCATCATCCTGGGGTGATTGAAATACTGGACATTGTCAGCAGGGATGTTCCCGCACAAATCCCATCCTGAGCCATCTGAAATGCTGAGTACATCAGGGGCATAGGGAGGGCTAATAGTACAAGGAGCCAAGAGCCTCTGGCCCATGAAAAGATTTTTCTCTTTTACGTATTGAGCCCCATATTGGTGAAGCCCAGATATTAACACCCATGCAAGGAATAAAGATTTTCAGGGCTTGTCTATCCTGGGAAGCTATTGCAAAATAGCCTTGGATGTAAGTATAAAGTACATTAAGCTATTCCACACTAAGAGTCCCTTTTTGTGGTTTAGTTTAATGATCTTGCATTCAATTCTAGTCAATTCAGCTACACTTCACAAAGGCACCCTTAGGGCATGGCTACATTTGAAACAGTGTAAATAAGAATGTCCATAAAGGGGTTAGTGTGTAATAATTCTTCCGGGCTATTTTCCCATGTAGATTGTCCCTAAAATGGTGATAAATACCTTGACATTTTCAATGTAAAATGCCAGAACCCATTAAGTCATGGTTTTCCTGTTGGAGAGACTCCTGGAAATTGTGATTTTTCAGGCAATTTTGTAGAAGGTTCACCAGTTTCCTGAAAGAATTTAAATGATCATGTTACTCAATCCTTGATGTTGGACACAGAAATATGTTTTTGTTGGACCACTGGGCAGATAGAGTGTGCATTTCTGTTCCTCCCTAGCCTGGAACATTTACAGATCAATGTTCTTACATTCAGAGTTACAGGAAAAATCAGTGAGGCCAGGTCTACAATTAACATTTATGTTGCTCAGGAGTGTGAAAAATCCACACCCATGACTGATGTAGGGATGCCGACCTAACCCCCAGTATAGACACAGATAGGTAAATGGAAGACTGCTTCCACTGACCTGGCTACTGTCATTCAGAGAGATGGTGTTCCTATTCTAATGGAAAAGCCACTCTTGTTGGTGTAGGCCAGGCTTGGGCAAACGTTTTGGCCTGAGGGCCACATCTGGGTTGTGAAACGGTATGGAGGGTCAAGTAGGGAAGGCTGTGCCTCCCCAAACAGCCTGGCCTGCCCTCTGTCCAACTTCCCACCTCTGATTGCCCCCCAGGACCCCACCCCCTATCTAACCCCCCTGCTCCCTGTCCCCTGACTGCCCTGACCCATATCCATACCCCTGCCCCTAACCACCCCTTGGGATCCCGTCCCCTGCCTTCCCTCCCCTGCCCTCCCCCCAAACTTCCTCCCCATCCAACAGCCCCCTGCTCCTGTCCCCTGACTGCGCCCTGTGACCCCCTGCCCATTATCTAACCCCCCCCCCCCCGGCTCCCTGCTTGCCGGAGCCAGCAGTGCCTCTGCAACGCTCCCCAGCAGAAGCAGCGGGCCGGAGTGCTGGCGGCACAGCGTGCTTGAGGCTGCGGGGGAGGGGAGAAGCCTCCCCTTGCCAGAAGCTCAAGGGCCAGATGTGGCCCGCGAGCCGTAGTTTGCCCACCCCGGTGTAGGCTGTGTTACACTGGCATAGCTATGGTGACATAATTATGTTGTTATAGTTTCTATAGTGCAGACATACCCTTAGTTAGCCTTCACATCATTACAGATTTAAAGGAACTAGTAAGTAAAACCAGAATTTTGACTCTCCTTTAAAAAGACACAAACCAGTGTACAGTGTTCTTTGGGATCTAAATTCCTTTAAAAAACCAAACGACCCAGCTACACTATTACTAATCACATTTAAAAACCGTTCTTATAATAAGACACACAAAGACAACAAATACTTTGCCCATATTCCTCCAGCCATCGTTCAGGAAGCCAGTGTAAACACAAGGAAAGAAAGAAAAAGGCAGGCTGGTGAATTAACAATCAGCCAGATAGAATGCAACAAAATAGGTTGGGTCATTTCTAAGCTTAGGCGAAGTCATCACAACAGTGGTGAATCAAAAGAATTAGCCATTTTTGAAAACAGAGAGAGAGAGATTGATAGTGTGCTTTTGTTTAAATTGAAGTGGGATTTACTAATAATGTGCAGGACTGTTCAGCCCTCATTGGCTGAACCGTGAGCAAAATTACGAACGTGGAATGAGATCAAGGCAGTGTGACACTTAGCAAACAAAAATCAAGTACTTTTTAGACTCTACTTATAGAATTGTGTGTTTTATTTTCCATTGTCTGTAATCCCTACTTAGAAACTTGAAAATAAAATGACTAGCTTTAAAAGGGGGAACAAGGAGGACCTGAGGAATTATAGACCTTTCAGCCTAGCTTCAATAATACCTGGATGGATACCGGAACAATTGATTAAACAATCAGTTGGTAAGCACCAAGTGGATAACAGCATTATGAGGAATAGCAAACAGAGATTTGTCAAGAGCAAATCATGCCAAACCAATCTAATTTCCTTCATTGACAGGGTTACTGGCTTAGTGGATGGGGGAAGCAGTAGGTGTGATTTATTTTGGCATTAGTTAGGCTTTTGACACAGTCCCACGTGACAGTCTCATACACAAACGTAGGGAAATGTGGTCTAGGTGACATTACTATAAGGTGGGTGCACAACTGGTTGAAAGCCTGTACTAACAGAGTAGTTATCAAGGATTCGCTGTCAAACTGAGGGGATGTATAGTGCGGTTCTGAAGGGGTCTGTCTTGCGACTGGTATTTTTCAACGGGCATGGGGACTGGCTCTTTGAGAGGAGTCAGGGACCAGCCTTCCTGTGACATGCTCTACTAAGAAGAATGAGCCAAGCCAGATGCACCTGTGAATAGTTAATTACCTCAGGGGCTGGGAGGCAGTTAATTAGCTAAATGGACACCTGGGCTTTACAAGAGGGCTGAGAGAGATCAGGCTGGTAGCTGGAGCCATAGGGAGCAAGTAGGCTCCTTTGGAAGGCCCTGAGCCAGTACCTACTGTGGAAAGGGTACTCTAGGAAAACCAGCCTGGCACCAATAATCTAGACCAGAGTGGAGAAACACTCTCAAGGCTAGCCTAGAAGTGGACTGGGAGAAGGGCCTAGAAGGTGGGGGCTGAAGAGAAACCCCAAAGGGCAGAAGAACTTTGTTGTTTCTTGGGACTTTTTAATTTAGACTTCTTGGTTTGTGAAATGGCTGAAGGGTTAAGTTGCTTATCCAGAACAGGAGAGTGTCTGGAGAGTTGAGGAGACCCTCCTCATGGAGGGAAACTGAGGATGGGATTGTCAGCCATACCATGCTCAGTCACCATGGACTGCTACATGGCAGCTGTGCCCTGCAACATCAGCATTTTTATTGAGTATGATAATGGTGTGGAGGGTATACTTATAAAATTAGTAGGTTACTCCTAATGAGGAGGGGTTGCTAGTACTTTGAATTATAATCCTATTCTCCAAAAATTCCCATTGACTGCGAGCTGTGGGCACCCTGTGGTTCTGAAATCGGGCCTCTTGTATTTATATCCTGCCAAATGCTGAGGCAGTTTGCATTGGCTTCGTCCTTAGTATGTTGCTTGACATTTTCAAGGCATCGCTCTGCCATTTGTGTCTGTTTCACAATGATGGTGACGCAACATTTACAGCTTTTTATCTCCTGACAATGCTTTCCGGGTGCGTGGAGCTGCTTTGTAGGCATTTTTCAGGAGTCAGTCAGACTATTAGGTTTCTCCTGTGGATCCCATTGAATACATTCTGTTTGGGTTTTTCATTACACAGGGCTGTTAATTTTACTCTTAACAGAGCTTCTGGCAGTCATGTTGAGGAAGTGTATTGTTGGCCACACAGGGAATTTGCAGAGATCATCTCAATTAACTTCACCGCCTGCCACGCAGGTACTTTCTTGCTGTCTGATTTTACTCAGGATTTAGTTTTGCTTTGTGCACCTTCCATTTTCGTTGGGCTTAAAAATAGTAGCTTGGTAAATACTTTGTCTATGTAAATCAAAGATTTCAGCTAGTGGGGCTAAGGCCCCAATTCAGTAAATCTCTTAGGCGCATTTTTATTTTAAGCATGTGCTGGTGTCCAGTTGACTTAAGCATGTGCTTAAGTGCTTTCTTTGCTGAATAAGAATTGGCTTAAGCATATGCTTAACTTTTAAGCACATTCATAAGTGCTTTTCTGAATCAGGGCCTCAGTGGGTTAATTCACTAGCCATGTGTGAGGGCCTATGTTCAAATTCTGATCTGATTACAAGTGTAATAAGTAGAGCTGTTTGAGAAATAGCATTTTTTCCTATGGAATTTTTTAAACTTTTTTTTTTTTAAAAAAATAAACCAAAAACTTTAGGCTGAAAACTCTCTATTTTGTCCAAAACCTTTTGGTTTAAAACTGAATATTTTAATTTGGAAATAGCATTGCAGTACCTCATGAGAGTTGTAGTTCCATGTGTATCATGCTCTCATTTCCATTATGGGTTTGGCTCCCTGGCTGGACTACATCTCCCATGATGCACCATAGTCTGACTTCTTGCTAGGCCACTGTGGTACATTATGGGAATCCCTGGACGTAGTGCTTCATAAGCAATATAGTCTGACTGGGGAACATTGTTCATAAAAGAGAATAAAGAATGAGGCACCCAAACCACAACTCTCATAAGACATTGCAGCAACATTTCCCAATTTAATTTTTTTTATTTTTCTGCCAACCACTGAAAACCTTTTTTGGGGGAGGATTGGGGGTTGAGGAGTTTAGTTTTCAATCAGTCAAGATTTTCTATGGAAACCAAATGCTTGTCACACACAGGGCCGGCGACAGGGGGGTACTACGGGTACAGCTGTACCGGGCCCCCTGACTTTAGGGGGGCCCCGGTACACAGCTGTACCCGTTGTCGTCGCCCCTTGTCGCCGGAGCTGGAGAGCGGGGAAGGGGCAGGGAGGCGGCGCGGCTCTCCCCCGGACAAGCACGCCTGGCCCGGGCAGGAGCTGTGAGCCCGGCCAGCGGCAGCAGCGCTGTCCGGGGGAGGGGATGGGGAGAAAGGGCGGCTCACGCAGCTCTCGCTGCCCGGGGGGGGGGAGCGCCGGCTGGGCTGGGCTGGGCTGGGGGGGCCCCCATCTGCTGTTGGCTGGGCTGGGGGGAGGGGAGCGCCGGCTGGGCTGGGCTGGGCTCCAGCCGCTGTCGGCTGGGCTGGGGGGGGCCCCGGCTGGGCTGGGGGGGCCCCCAAACTATCAAAGTAGGGGGCCCCAAATTTCTGTCGCCAGCCCTGGTCACACACAAAAAACATAATTTAGTCAAAAATCCAATTTTCCAGCAAAACCCAAAAATTTTGACTAGCCATAATAAGCTCATGGGAGCCTCAAGCTTTGTCTTCCTAAATAGCTGAAATAAATTAGTATAATTGGTGGTTCCTGTGCAAAAGCGATCAGAGGGGAGGATAGCAGTGGGAATTGTAGCTCAGGAGCTGGCTACCTTGATGGAATTGTGTAGCGGGTCCAGAACTAGATTAGTGAAGGCTTCAGAAGCATTGGCAGAGAGAGCAAAAGTGGGTTCCAGGACTGGAATAAGCTGAGGTGGGGCAGGGGTGAGGATAACATTAAATTGATAGAGCTGCTTGGTCCCATTTTCTGCTGCTATTATGGACAAAAGCAGATCCTCTTTGGTGTGCTGATCACCACCAGCAGCAGAGGTTACAGTGAATTAATTATCGGAGAGGTAGCCGTGTCAGTCGGGAATTGCAGAAGCGACAGAGTCCTGTGGCACTTTAAAGACAAACTAAAATTTTAGTTTGTCTTTAAAGTGCCACAGGACTCTTTGTCACTTCAGTGACTTAATTGCCACTCCATTCTTGCTCATGTGGTTTAGTTTTAAAATAAAACCCAGTTGATTGTATATACCTAAGAATGTTTGTGCATGGTGTGTGACAGGGCAGGGTGACCCCTTTGTATGGTGATTTAGGAAGAAAACCTGTTATCTTCCCAGGGATTATGGGAATACTTATGGTATTACCATAAATACCTACTATACTACCTTTAAACAGGAAACTGCGGATTCAGAGAATAGATCCTGGGACGTTATCAAAATCAGAGGGACATCATGAGAACAGGCGTCTTGTGTCCAACAACATCCCACCCTATGAGAGCCGCTAACACCAAAGGAATTCTCAGTGACACTGGAGCCTGCTGTGAAGAAGCACGACCAGCTCTGAAAAAGGAGGTATTGTCTCGTGTGGCATAAAACCAATTCTGTATATGGACAATGTAACAGCATTGTCTGCCTGTTTAAGAGCCATATTGACTATGGTTAGCCAGCCCTTTTTGATTATCAGGCCCAAGCTTTCCTGCAACAGAACAGGTGCTCCCCAGCTGGGCCTGATTAGGCAGACAGAGTGGCATCTGTGGAAGAAGAAATGAAGGAAGAAGGAAATTAGGGTGAGGGGGAGTCCCGTGCTAGAGAGGCCAAAATCAGAGAGTTGGAGAAGTCTAGATCGTTCAGTCAGCAGCAGGAGTAGGAGTAGGAGGAGTGACGGGGATGGTTTACCTGCTGACTTCTCCAAGCCAGAGAGATCGGCAGAAGGCTGGAGAAGACTGAGGGCTAGGGGAGCAGTGAGGGGTTTGCCTGCTGCCTGGTCAAGCCAGAGAACAGACAACACTGACAATGTGTTGGACCCTCTCTACAGAAGAAAGGACTCCAAGTAGTAAGACTGGGGCATTCCTGCCTGGAAGAGCAGGGATGTACTCCAGCTAGACTGTGCTGGGGGTGGAGTTGTGGGGGCTGGTGAACACAGGCTAGGACTGAAGAAGAGGGACTGGCACAGGGTGCTGGAGATGAATATGTGCTCTGCTGCTGGGCTGTATTTTTGGGGATCTGGGGACTGTTTGAATGTTTTTATGTTAATGACCTAGTCCCATGCTGGGGTGGTATTGACCGCCAGCAAGACTCTTGTGGAATTCCCTGAGAAGGAACCACTGAGACAGGATCCCAACAAATAATGGTGTCTGCCAATTTGGTGGCAGTGTCTGGTGTTCAAGGACAAAGAGAAAGTCACAGACAAGGAATTTGCTGGTTTGTGACACTTGTTAGGTATGAGAGAGGTAGCCGTGTTAGTCTGGAATAGCAGAGGTAACAAAGTCCTGTGGCACCTTAAAGACTAACTATAAAGTTTTGAAGCATAAGCTTTCGTGGGCTAATTGCTTGCATCCGACGAAGTGGGTATTAGCCCACGAAAGCTTATGCTTCAAAACTTTATAGTTAGTCTTTAAGGTGCCACAGGACTTTGTTACCTTTGTTAGGTATGATCTACTAGAATCCATTCATGGCTTCACCACTTGTAGGGCAAGTGGCTACCCCAGCCCCCAGGAAACAGGTAGAGTCTGGAACATGAAATATTCTGTATTTATAAAGTGCTCTGAATTGAAGAAGTGCACACGTCCTCAAGTGCACACAATGGTTATTTGGTATAACTGTACCAGAGATCATACTGTGTTTGACACGGCAACCTCCGTCTTCAACTGTCTGAAAGGCAGGACAAAAATAGCTTTGTCACTTTCCTGCCCTGCCCTCTGAACCTAGCATTGGCCAGGTGCTGATTCAGCCCCCATTGCAACATAGAGCAACCTTGAGGTTGCTCTAAATGGTGCTGGGTTATGATGGCCCCATGGGTTGCCTGGGTGACCGGGAGTCACTGTAGTGCAGCATGCCCCAGCCATGCCCACTTATTTTTTATTATTATTATTGTAGCTCCTATGAGCCTTAGTGATGGGGTAGGACCCCATTATGGTTGGAGCTGTATGCACCCACTCTCATCCTGGCACCCCACTGTGCTGAGGTGCAAAGCAGGAATGGGTGGCAAGGAGCTCAGCTGCCCATTGAGGTGTGAGAGAGAGGAGTATTGACTGAATTGTTCCTCTTTCTCTTGACCCCCTCCGTGGAAGGCCCTCTGCAGGGGGTCAGGTGTAGTGTGTTTGGAAGGGGTGAGCATGGCTCCTTTCTTTAGCATTGTGTCCCACACCCTTTCTTTGGGCCACACCAGTCAGCGCTGTCCTGCACAGTGAGGGTTGCTGCACACAGACCTATCCCTCTGCCATGGAGCTGTTTGAAAGGAAAGCTTTGGGACCCATGCTGTCATGGAGCTCGGGGGAGGGGAGGGTGCAGCAATCCACTCTTCCATGTGGAAGGCCCCAGCTTCTGCAGATCACCCAGGAATCAGGATCTCTGGGTTTTGGGGGACTGGGCCCACTTCCATTTCAATAGGAGGGGACCCCTCTCCTCGCTCCCACCCACAGTTTGGTGGAAACACCACAAGTACGAACTCAGAGTGCCCTGTACCCTACAGGGGCTCTTCCTGCATCAGGGATGATTTGACCGTGGTCCTCAGCATTGTGCCATTCTTGAGAGCACAGATTATGAGTGATAGGACAAAACAAATGTCTAGTGAGAGAACTTGCATTAGTGTTCACACTGCACTCCGTGTGAGGGCTTCAGAGGCGTTCTAATGGCTTATTCTTATGGCCACTTGAACTTTAGGAGCCAGACACAAAAGTGAAGCCCTGGAGTGTGTACTAAAAGTCAACTGTAGAACTTTTCTCCACTTGCTGCCTGTCCTAATGTATTTTCGATAAATGTTTTGTCCAGCCACAAACTTATCTCTCTGTACATCAGATAATGAGACCTGGGACCTTTTTAAGCTTTTTTTTTTTTTTTTTTTTTCTCACAGAAGGGGAAATGCAACTTTTCTCCCATCATTGTGCGGGACACATTACTATTCTTTGCTGAATGCCAAGAGCATGCTCAATGCTGCACAGTCATAGTTTAAGGTCAGAAGGGGCCATTAGATTATCTAGTGTGACTGCCTGTATATCACAGGCCAATACCACCACCCAGCATCCGTGCACTAAACCCAACATCTACAATGAGACCAAAGTATCACAGTCCACAGGAGATGAGACTCTTCTGTGCCACAGGAAGAGACTAGGAGAGACCAAGGTGGATCAATGCCAGAGGCCCCTGCAATGCCAGGGAAATTCTTAAGTACAGAGGAAAACATAGTCCCTGCTCTTTGGAGCTTATATGAGGCCTATCTTCTCACATGGAAGTCAATGGAAGTTTTACTGTTGTATGTAGGAATGGTCTGACTGGATTGGATCATGCTTCATCTAGTCCAGTATCTTGCCTCTGACGGTGGCCAGGATCAGATGCTGCAGAGGAAGGTCCCAGGGATCCTCAGGAAGCAGTGTTATACCTCCTCATACGGTAATTCCTAACCCAATCAAGCATGGCTTCCATCCTCTCCAGTCTATTTAAACTCAGACTAATGTAAATCTGGGTCTTCTCGTTCGCTTTGTAAATGTCCAGTCCTCCTGAGCAAGTTCCACCAATTAATTGTGTTGTTATTAGTTTTTCTTTTAATCAGCTTTAATTGTGTTGCCTTTCAATTAATTGATTTTTCCCCCTTGTTCATATATTATAAACCTGAGGAATAGAATTGCCTTATGCCATCCCTTATTTTGTATACCTTTATCTCGCCTCCTCTTCTTCTTCTCTCTACTGACTGCAGTGAGAGCAGTGCTTCATAAACCTGCTGAATACCTTCTTCAAAGTGCTGGGTACCCTCAGCTTCCAGTAGTGTCTGAGTCTAATGTACTCGGTGAAGATTTTTAACGTACACACTCTCTCTGGGTGGGAGGGTGTAAAATGCTTGGTAAGTTGTGGAGTGATGTAACATCCCCACAAAATTCTGCCTGCCTATTGGTATAGGTAGATATGTTTTGATGGGTGAGTAAAATAATTCTTTTTTTCCATTACCTGAACTCATAGTAAGAGTGAGTGAAAAGATTTTGTTCCTAGGCTGGTAAATATCACATGGTGAAGGTTTTTTTGCCCCAGTAGCTAAATTTAATTCCAATCCTTTGATTCAGAGAAGAGGCTAAAGAACATAACAGCTATATTGGATCAGACCAATGGTCCATCTAGCCCCGTATCCTGTCTTCGGACAGTGGCCAATGCCAAGTGCTTCAAAGAGAATGAACAGAACAGGATGATCATTGAGATATCCATCTCCTGTCATCATTCCCAGCTTCTGGCAGTCAGAGGCTAGGGCCATTTAGAGTACAGGGTTGTGTCCCTGCCCATCTTGGTTGATAGCAATTGATGGACCCATCCTCCATGAACATATCTCATTATTTTTTGAACCGTGTTATACCTTTGGCCTTCACAACATTTCCTGGCAACGAATTCAATGGGTTGAGTGTGGTCTGTGTGAAGAAACACTTCCTTTTGATTGTTTAAACCTGGTGCCTATTAATTTCATTTGGTGACCTCCCAGTTCTTCTATTATGGGGAGGAGAATTTAACACTTCCTTATTTACTTTCCTCAGACCAGTCATGATTTTATAGACCTCTGATATCCCAGCCCCCTTTAGTAGTCTCTTCTCCAAGATGAAAGGTCCCAATCTTTTAAATCTCTCCTCATATGGAAGCTGTTCCATACCCCTGATCATTTTTGTTGCCCTTCTGTGTACTTTTTACAATTCCAAAACATTAAAGTCTGTCCCTGGAGTGGTTGTGTTCCCTTTTGTGGCCACAATAACCTTAATTACAGAAGAATAAGGCAGGACTGGAGAGCGTCAAAGCAAATTGCACCTCTCAGAATCTGGCCCTTTCTGAACAAACATGCACGTTCACCCACCAAAAAATGGTAGGAAACCAATCTTTAAATGAAAACTCATCAGACTCTTGCTCAGCCCAGCAGACTGAGGCTTACAAGCCAGGAAGCGCTTGTCACTATGAACTGAGAAGAGCACCCTATTTTGTTAAAGGGACATTGTGCCCAATGCACACTCCCATACTAAGAGAAATGTATTTGCAATTTATTTTTCAATGGAACTGAGCCAGATCATCCCCTGTGGAAGTAGTTCCAGAGGAGACTGTGGGACAAAAAACTCTGGGGAGCCCCTGGTAGAGCTTTCCTATGATTGTTGCAGGAGGTAGATATGGGCAGCAAGTCTGTCCCTTGAACCCAGGAGTCCTAGACAGAGCTCATGAAAAATAAGTTTGCACCCTTGAATCATAGCCAACCCCTTTCCACCATGCTCTCACTACTATGCCCAGTGCCAGACTTTGGGGTAGGTCCATACACGGCCGGCGACAGGAATTTTGGGGCCCCGTATGGCAGATCTTACGGGCCCCTCCCCCTCCCGTCTCTCACCGCCCGCGGGCCCCCCTCCCGTCTCTCGCCGCCCGCGGGCCCCCCTCCCGTCTCTCGCCGCCCGCGGGCCCCCCTCCCGTCTCTCGCCGCCCGCGGGCCCCCCTCCCGTCTCTCGCCGCCCGCGGCCCCCCCCGGCCGATCTCCCGCCGCCCGCGGGCCCCAACCCCCGCATGCGCTGCAGCCGCGTGGCCAGCCGGGAGAAGCAAAGGGGGGCGGGGGAGGCTGCTGGGGGCCGGGGGAGGGGGCTGGTGAGCTCTGCAGCTCCGGGTGACAAGCGGGTACAGCTGTGTACCGGCCCCAGACTTCAGGGGGCCCCCCCTGAAGTCCGGGGCCCGGTACAGCTGTACCTGTTGTACCCCCCTGTCGCCGGCCCTGGGTCCATGTGGCAGTTCTTTAGGATATACCCTTAACTTCACAGGTCTGTTTTACATCAAAAGTAGCTCTTGCTTTTGCTCAGGAAGGAATCCAGTTTCCAGAGCTGGTAGAGAGCCCAGAAGGAAGGCCAGTAATCACAGACTGGCCTCCTTGCAAAAAGAAACAGGGAAAGAGACAAGAAGGAAAGAAACACCCTGTGCTATGAGGTAAATGGGAGCAGGCAATGAGGGAGGAAGAGTGAGAGAGAGAGGGATTCCTCCAGGGACCACACAGAATGCTGTCTGTGACAGATGGGCCTAGGGAAGCCAAGTCTCACAGGCTAAACAATGGCCTAAGAATGAGGACGGCTCTGATCAAAGTGCATAAAGGAGCCAAAACCAGAGATTTCAGCTGAGCCTGAAGCCTGTGCAGAGAGATGAGGCCATTGCCCAGGATCGTTCCCAGGTGTGCTGCTTTGCTGGCTAGGCAGAATGGAGGCAGGGCTAGGGCTGTGGCTCCTCTGTGTCCCCTTTGCAGTAGGTTATGCCCCTGTGTTTGCTAGAAGAAAGCAGACCCTGCACCTCCTGAGCAAAGGGGTTCCTGTGGTGCCTGGCTGTTGCCCTCAAAGACCAAGCAATCCGGCCTTTTGTCTTCCATCAGCAATATGGTCACGTGTTCTTCCCTTAGCTAAAGAGTTACAGCTCCTTCCTTGCCAGTGGCAGGTTTTGGCTCAGGGGGGTGGGATGTGGAACTGAATAGTGTTTTTTCTGCCATCGTTTTCTGGACAAAAGTGAAGCCCCTGAGCCTGAACAGGGTTCTGAGCTGTTTTTATTTAACAGCACTTGAAGGGCATTAATTCTTATCACAGGTCTTTCTGCCTGCAGAGCAACCAGCAAGCAAGAGAGCAGGCTCCCATTATGTGTTTAATTATGCCTGTACCCTTGTTGTGTTGGTGGATATTGCTGGCCTGGTGAATTATGGCCTTTACCCTGCAGTGGGGGTGGAAAGAAGGGTAAAAATCTCTCTGTAAACAGGCAGGGATTTTATTGCAGCTCCTGTCGTGTCAGAGAGAAGCAGGAGCTGAGTCACTGCCAGGTATAGCCAGTGACTGTGAGTCACCAGCCTAACCTCACTCATCAATAAAGTCTTGTGCTTTCCCCTCCAGTGCTGATGCTCCTTCTTCTGCACAAACGGCCTCTCCATCCAGAACCAAGCATGGATTAGATTGGTCACGCTTTCTCTTCCCAGGGAGGTGGTTTGGGCACTCCTTGGTCCCTTTCAGTTTTAGTTTTCCTGCGTCCCATCTGCCCTTTCAGTGCAGGAGATCTGTATGCAGTTCAGAGTGGAGTCCATCTCGCAGAGAGTCAGTTCCCTACAGAGACAACAGCCCCCCCCACCCCCCCGCAGAGACCCCTATACCCTCTCCCTCACACAGAATGCACGGCGCCGGCACATTTGGTTCTGTGAATACGGCCCCTGCCTAAGGAGACTGCTGTGTACCATGGGTGTGCAGAAGCCAACTTGCTCTTACCTGTTGTCATAGGTGGTGGGGGAAGCAGCCGCTTCCGGAAGCAGCTCCCCAGCCCATCTCTTCTGCCTGTGGCCCTCCCCATAGTCCACCCCTGCTCTGCCCCACAACCTGCCCCCACTCTACCCAGGCCCCATCCTCTCCCCACTGTCTCCTTCCTCTCTTCCCTCCCCCTCCCCACTCACCCCCTTCCAGCCAAATCCCTGAACCCAAATGAAGCAAATGGCATTTGAAAAAATCACTCTGACACCCTTGACTGATGATATTTCACAATGACACACAAATTGGGGGAGTGGTAAATAGTGAAGAGAACAGGTCACTGGCACAGAGTGATCTGGGTAAAAGTAAACAATATGCATTTAAATATGGCTAAATGTCAGTGTATACATCTAGCAACAAAGAATGGACGTGATACATACAGGACAGGGGGCTCTATCCTGAGAAGAACGACTGGAAAATATTTGGGGTCATGGTTATCAGCTGGACCTGAGCTCCCAGTGTGATATTGTGACCAAAAGGGCTAATGAGATCCTGGGCTGCATAAACAGGGGAGTCTCGCGTAGGAGCAGACAGTTATTTTACCTCTGTGTCTGGCACTGGTGTGACCACTGCTGGAATCCTGTGTCCAATTCCCAGGGAATTTAAAGGTCAGGTCTGACAGTTGGTCACCTGAGGACAGGGCAGTAGAGTCTAAAGTGATGACCAAAATGGCTAGAACAGGCATTTTGGGATACTTCTGGAGGCCGATCAGAGTGCATTAGGCTTCCACACTGGAGTCGTGGCGTTCCAGCAGGGGCGCATCAAACGTTATTCCTCTTGGTGAGGTGGATTACCAGGCTTGCTCTAGCTGTGGAGTCAGAGCGCTCTATGTGCCTTGCCAGTGTGGACGGGGAGTGAGGTAGAGTGCACTGGGTGGCCTTATTGCACCTGTCTTTATGGTACTTTCAAGAGTGCGATTATTCCTGTTTAAATGGATTGTCCAAAGGGACAAAGTTAAAATATCAAAAGTAATTGCTTAAAAGTTATTGTTTTCAATCTCTTAGACCAATTTGCATGAACTAATAAAAGAATTATGATCTAAAATATAGTTATTTGAGTTCTCACTAGAATAGATAACCTGAAATTATTTGTATTAAAGAAATAGAAGGAAATACACTCTTTCAAATGAAACCTCACCACTTCTTATCCTCTTAATTCTGGGCTGGAGGGCATTCACTTCGCACTCCCCGTCAGTACTCAGCAGAGGCCGGGGAAATGATCCATCCAGCAGACCAAATTCAGTAATGAATCCTAGTCACATGCCACCTGAGGCACATTACACATATACTAAGAAGAGAATCCTGGGCTTTCCACATGGCTCACCTGAGTGTTGGTCTCACCTAGGATTCTGCAGCTTCTTTTTGGGTTCAAGCATCTCTCCAAGCACATGGTGGTGACCACAGTTGTATATACAGTAAACCCTCGATTTAACGGACCCCGATTTAACGGACTTCGGATGCAACGGACAAAATTTCCGATGCATCCGAAATCCGTTATTGGGGGTTGCCGGCTCCCGCCCCAGGGAGCCGGCTGGGTTGACAGCTCCCGCCCGGCTCCCCGCAGGGAAGGGGGGGGGGTTTGAGAGCTCCCGCCCGGCTCCCCGCTGGGGGAAGCCGGGCGGGGGGTTTGACAGCTCCCGCCGGGCTTCCCGCTGGGGGGAGCCGGGCGGGAGCTGTCAACCCCCCTGCCCGGCTCCCCGCAACAGGGAGCCGGGCGGGGGGGCGTTTGAGAGCCTCCGCTCGGCTCCCCGCAGCGGGAAGCCGGGCGGGGGGTTTGAGAGCTCCCGCTCGGCTCCCCCCAGCGGGAAGCCGGGCGGGAGCTGTCAACCCCCCCGCCCGGCTCCCCGCAACGGGGAGCCGGGCGGGGGGGGGGCGTTTGAGAGCTCCCGCCCGGCTCCCCGCAGCGGGAAGCCGGGCGGGGGGTTTGACAGCTTCCGCCGGGCTTCCCGCTGGGGGGAGCCGAGCGGGAGCTGTCAACCCCCCCCCCCCCCCGCCCGGCTCCTCGCAGCGGGGAGACGGACGGACGGGGGGGAGGTTTGAGAGCTCCCGCCCGGCTCCCCGCAGCGGGAAGCCAGGCGAGAGCTGTCAACCCCCCCGCTCCCCGCAGCGGGGAGCCGGACGGGGGGGTTGAGAGCTCCCGCCCGGCTCCCCGCAGCGGGAAGCCAGGCGGGAGCTGTCAACCCCCCCGCCCGGCTCCCCGCAGCGGGGAGCCGGGCGGGGGGAGGGGGTTGGGTGGGCTGACTCACGGCTGCATATAACGGACTAATTCGGGCGGGGGGGTGTCCGTTGTCACCCGAAAGTCCGTTATTTAATAATTTTAAAAAATTATTAAATAACGGACTTTCAGTTTTAACGGACACCCCCTCGCCCGAATTAGTCCGTTATATCGAGGTTTCACTGTACTGTATCCCTAACTTCAGAGCTCACTGGAGAGGAGCACCCTCTAGTTTCTGTTGGCTATGTGCTAAATGAGTGCTCAGATTTCAGCTCTCTGTTTTTCTGCTACTTTCACTGGTACCCAGTAGAAAGGCATTTTGTGTAACAAATGTCTTCAATTATTTTTTATTGGAGGCTTTTTATGTTTGATTCATTTTAAGGATTATATTTCATTAATAACCTCTACTATCAATTCAGATCCTCCTTTTAAGCAATTTCTCTTAATATTCCAAAGTTGTATCTTTCAGCATCCTTCTTCCTTGTGCCAGACAATTCCTATTACTTCTAGAGTGCAACCAACAAACCTCTTACAATTCCTTATAATCCTCTAAATTTGGAGGACATAATTCATAAGTTATTTGATTGTACATAAGCATTTCCCATTATTAGAATGTACAATAGAACAAGAGACACTTTTTATACATGGAAAGATGTAGGTCTGTCTCACAAGGCAAACAGAGGTGCAGCTTCTAATTTGGGGTGAAAGACCAGGAATAATCTGTCTGATTTACATGGAAAACAATGTAGAGTTTATAATTTGGGGTGTAAACACATGACTTGATGTGATGTTGCACTCCACATGTTTTATGGAAATATGCTTTATGAGTGTGAGTATGATATAACTGGAATATACGTTATGCAAAAGGTTGTGACGTTATTGACATGAACTGTGACCATATAGATCATTGTTGCAACCAAGGTCCTATAGTTGCACCAAATCTTGTACAAAGGAGGTCAAGTACGGTGTTTATGGAAAAGTTGTAATCTGCTGGTTATGATTATGCTGTCTGTATGTGTGTATCATTTTTGTATTTGAAGTTATGAATATTGGCTCTTTACTTGTATCTCAATGTGTTTGATTCAAAGTAGCATCAGTGAAGTATTTGGGCAGCTTCTTGAGAAAGGATTATTTTAAGTAAGTGCCCATTCAAGAAACACTTAACTGACACTGGACTTTGGGAGACGCCAATTCATATATGAGCTTTCCTGGGAACGTTCAAACTAACATGTTAACAATGGCATTGACCTCCAAAATGCTGAATCACTCATGGACATGTAACTTGCCCAGGTGGCTACAAACTCCATCTTGTTGCTGTGATTTTTGCACAGAAGAACAAAGGGGTTTCCACCCACGAGAGAGAATGTAAAAGGCCCTAGAATCCCTCTCCATTTTGTCTTCGGCTGGCTCAAGAGTTGGCCTCTCCACCCCAAAGAGATGCCTGAAAGAAACTGGGACAAAGAACGGTAACTACAGGGGTGTGAGTGATTTTTGGACCCAGGCCATAAACCACAATGTTGGTCTGAAAAGGATTGGGCCTAGACTAGGAAGGAGTCTAGTCTGTGAAAGAAGCTTATTGGAATATCTCCAAGGGTGAGATTTACCTGTATTCAGTTTCCTACTGTATTAGGCTGAGACTTGCATATTTTGTTTTATTTTGCTTGGTAACTTACTTTGTTCTGTCTCTTATTACTTGGAACCACTTAAATCCTACTTTTTATACTTTTGTTTATTAATTAACCCAGAGTAAGTAATTAATTCCTGGGGGAGCAAACAGCTGTGCATCTCTCTCTATCAGTGTTATAGAGGGTGAACAATTTATGAGTTTACCCTGTATATGCTTTATACAGAGTAAAACATATGTATTTGGGGTTTGGATCCAATTAGGAGCTGGTTGTCTGGGAGCTAGAGACAGGAGCACTTGCTAAGCTGTTTTCAGTTAAGTCTGCAGCTTTTGGGGCATGAGTCAGACCCTGGGTCTGTGTTGCAGCAGATTAGAGTATTTGGCTCAACAAGACGGGGTTCTGGAGGCCCAAATTGGCAGAAAAAAATGGGTTTAAAGAGGTAGTCTCAGCACATCAGGTGACAGTCATGGGGGGGAGGGGCTCTGTGACTCAACACTTCATGAAGATCTCATGTAAGGTATCATAACAAAGGTTATAAAACTACTGAATATATTCCTCCCATTTGTATGCATTTATCATTCTTGTATCTGAAGCTAGAATTTGAAATATAACCCTGAGGTCCTATTGTAATTATGCAAAGTGTGAGTCATTAATGGTGACTTAGAATCTTGATGGCTCCCTTTGACTAGTCCAATTGGTTGTAAATGGTTTATTTACCTGCAAACTTTCCTGTATATGTGTGGGCCAACCCAGGATACTAGGGGTCTTACAGTGACATGTGACCATGTCACATGATACTGGAATCCATCTTAGTCCTTGAACTTTTCCATTGATGAGGTGGGGGTGGGGACAATCACAGACAAAAGATTCCCACCCTGTGCCAAAGCTATAAAAGGGGGTAGAGCAGGAGAAAGGGGGCTGCCAATCATGAGAAAACCCCTTCTTACCATCTTTATATAGAACAATAGTTTAGTTATATATATTATAGATTTATAGAAAGAGACCTTCCAAAAATGTTAAACTGTATTACTGGCATGCGAAACCTTCAATTAGAGTGTGTGAAAGATCGCCTTCCGCCCCCACTCCAAACACAGGCAGGAGACTCTTCTTTGGCTCCAAACAGTGCTCTTTATTTACAGTGCAGCTTGTGCAGACCCCACCACCTACTATACACAGCTCTATAGCTTAGCTTCTTACACAGCTCTATACACAGCTCTACCTTAGCTTCTTACACAGCTCTATAGCTTAGCTCCTTCTCACTATCTCACTCCTTCACACTACCACCACACAGGGCTTCCTGCCTGGCAGGCTTTTATCCCCCTGGTGAGGCTGCCAGGTGCAACTCATCCAGGCTGATTGCTCTGCAGCCCAGGTGGCTGATTAGGCTTCTCTGCAGGGAGGTTTGCAGAGGGTTTTTCTCCCTCTTAAAGGGGCGGCAGGGCTGGGTCAGGCCCACCCTGCCACAAGTGAATAAATGAAGATTCGGCACACCACTTCTGAAAGGTTGCCGACCCCTGGTCTAAAGCCATAGTGGTGACTGAACCAATAATAGAGACTTCTTCTCTAAATCCTCATGTTTCCAGAAAACATTGGAAGGGGGCCTAGCTTGCCAGACAGATTTTATAAATTGGAATACCAATCATATTTTGTTACAAACGCCTCTCAGATGCAGCTTGTGGATGAGTCACTCGTAACTCAGAAACCTCCCCGAGCCAGGAGAAAAACAGTGCTCTGCTTAGACAAGTGAAAGTAATGGGTTAATATCATAACTTTATAGTATTATAACATTTGCAAAGGCAGTATAATACAATAGCTGTGGTGCAGGAAGAATATCAAGAGGCTTTACAAGAAGTGAAGTGAGCTATGGGCAACACCTGAAATGTCTAGACAGTGAGATCCTCTGGTCCACAGTTAGGCAGGGAATTTTGCTATTGGACACAGGAGAGCCTTGTGATATGCCAGTCTGTCTAATGTCCTGTGACACTGCTAATGAGGTGACATTTTTGGAACCCAACACTCGACTTCTGTATCCAATGTAAGAAACCTCATATCTAGTATGAAATCCCGACTCACTTCCCACCTGACTGCAATCCAAAGAACTGAGGATAAAGGAATCTGGACAACTCTCCCATAGCTGACATGGTGGATCTTGATACTGGAAAGCTGCTCATCCTCTTCTGAACTCTCCCCACAACTTGATTCTCTGGGAGAGTTCTTTCTTTGCCTATCTCCCCTGTGACTGAAATGATGTGTGGCTTCGACCCTGTTCCAAACACAGTTCACATGTTGTAATGGATTAAGCTTCTTGGTTTTATTCACGTAATGAACCCAAAATAGCTCATTGTATATTATTTGTATTATGGTAGCAACCAAAGGTAGCATTGAGATTGGGGCTCCTTGTGCTAGACCCTGCACAAACAGCATAAGAGACTGTTCTTGCCCGGAGAGTTTACAATCCAAACAGACAAGACAGATGAAGGACAGATTACAAGGATGCCATTTACAAGGAGAAACAACACACAACTCTGCCCTAGCCTTCTCCCCATGGTTGACTGTTCCCACATTTTCTCTCAAAAGGTTGCTCGGGCCACACTCTAGATCTTGTGTCTCTCTGAAAAGCCACTCCCACTTCTCTTGTGTCCAAATGGGCAATGAGCCTGCTGCAGTAATGAGTCAGTGAAACATACTTCTAACAGGGTCCTTGTCTGCCAACATAGCGGGGGCTTCAGTCAAACACAGCCAGCCTGTTATATCATGGTACTAGCGACAACTATGTTTCAGCTGTTTTATTTAGTGGGGTCCCTGGCATGGTTTCCTTTACCAATAAGAAGAGAGCTTTTCTTCCTTTAGCCTAACCCTCTAGATCAGGGGTCAGCAACCTTTCAGAAGTGGTGTGTCGAGTCTTCATTTATTCACTCTAATTTAAGGTTTCACGTGCCAGTAATACCGTATTTTCCGGCATATAAGACGACTGGGTGTATAAGACGACCCCCAACTTTTCCAGTTAAAATATAGAGTTTGGGATATACTTGCCATATAAGACTACCCCTCTTCCAACGCACACCAAATAAAAATTAAAAAAACATCAGATTTGAAGGGGGTCAGGATGGTCTCAGGGTGTCTGCAATGCTCACCCTTTTCAGCAAAGAAACCCTCACATACCCAGTGAACAGACTCAAAACCAGTTACAGGCAATGCCCCTGGGGAAAAGCCACCCCACTCCCAAATCAACCCCCACAACCCCAACTCACTCCAGCCTCCACTTCCTAAATCACCCCACCTCAAATCTCCACCCACCCCACCCCCTAACTCACTCCAGTCCACGGCCCCAAATCCCCTGCCCCACCCCACCTCCAGTTTCCACCCCCGCAACCCTCTAACTCACCCCACATCTCAAATCCCCTGCCCCAACCCCACTCACTCCACTCAAACCTCCCCCCAACTCACCCCAAGGAAGGTCACACTGGGGGGTGCCCCAGGGCTATGAGGGAGTCACTCTGGGGGTGCCCCTCCCCTAACTCGCCCCCCGGCCGCCGCTGCCTCCCCCCAAACCCAGCACCCCAAGGTCGAGCGTCCCCAGCTCCCCGCTCTCACCCCAGCGCCCTGCAGCCCTGCCCGGCTCTGGCTCGGCACAGGCGGCTGCGGGCCCGGGCGGCGGGGCCAGGCAGCCCGAAATGCTGTGGCGCTTGTCCCGGCAGAGGGCCCGCGCCAGCTCCCCGCCACTCCACTGCCGGAAGCTGAAGCTCCGCCGCAGCCGGCCCGGCTCCCCCAGCCCCGGTTCAGGCTCCACCGGGCGGCCTGCGGGATCGCCGCGCGCTGCGAGCCTGTCCTCCCAGGGCGCCCCGGGGCCCGAGCTGCTCCCGTTCCCCGCCGGCCCCGGACACCTGCGGGTGGGCTCGGGGGGGGGAAGCGCCGCCCCGCCCGCCGGGCCACCTGCAGCCGGCCCAGCTCCAGCTGCCCGGTGCTCAGGGTCCGGAAGGTGCGGAAGCCGCAGGGACTGGGCGGCAGCTCCTCGGCCTCCTCCTCGGCCTCCTCCACTCCCCCCGCCCGGACTCACTTCCCCTCCTCCGACAGGAGAAGCCGCCGCCATTTTGAACCCGTCAGACTCTCACATACCCGGCGTATAAGACGACCCCCGACTTTTGAGAAGATTTTCCAGGGTTAAAAAGTCGTCTTATACGCCGGAAAATATGGTACATTTTAATGTTTTTAGAAGATCTCTTTCTATAAGTCTATAATTTTAAACGAAGCTTCTTAAACATTTTAAAAACTTTATTTACTTTATATACACCAATAGTTTAGTTATATATTAAATTAAAATGCAGAGGTCCCCAGACTAGTGGCCAGGATCTGGTCAGTGAAAGTGCCACTGAAAATCAGTTTGCGTGCCGCCTTCGGAACATGTGCCATAGGTTTCCTACCCCTGCTCTAGATAGTGTAGCATAGTCTGATAATTGTGCTCCAGCACCATTCTCAATCCCTGTTCAGGCCAGTCATGGATACCATGTTGACTGTTTCAATAGCTTTAGTGCTCTTCTGTTCCCTGGAGGTTTACTTCTGTGTTTCTACCCTTTTGCTCTTTCACTAATGAGGGTCCGATTCTAAGCCATTTCAGCTGCAGTCTTCCTCTCCAGATAGAGACTGAGCTGTACTCTCTGGAGATGAATGCTTTAGGCTCATCAGCTGCAGCTGGAATTCATAATAGGTGACTTTGTGCAGGAAGGGCCAAGTGCAGAGGGAACGTACATGTTTGTAAAACATCACGATGAGACGGGGGGGAGGGGAGGATTCCATCCTGTTTTTGCTGCAGCTTTGAGCAAACCCAGTTAAAGATGCTAAAAGCACAACTGTATTGACCATAGCAGGTACATTATGGGATTGTATACTTTATTGGGTGCTGGCCACTACTTGAGGATACTAGACTAGGTGAACCATTGCCATGACTATTATCTGATGTCAAGGGCAACATGGCCACAAACAGGTGATGCAAAGCTAAAGAAAGTCTCCAGACTAACAAACCCATGGTTAGCATCAGAGTGTCTGGATTTCACTCCCCAGATCACAAATCCCGACAGTAATCCTGGGGGCTAGGTTCTGTCTCCAAGTGAGAGAAGCCTTCAGTTAAAACATACAGGATGGGTTTCAGTTGTAGCCAGGAGAGCCAGATTTAATCCCCAGGTGGTGATTGCTTCCACCCCACAGCCAGAAGAACACATGACAAACTGCCCAGTGGCCTGGTGGGTGGGTAGTGAAAATGCACCTTTCTTTCTCCAGTTCTGTCCACACTTGCACTCTTATCATCGCATACAATCTGGGTGTTAACCTGCAGCATGCGCTGGTCCTGCCCCAGCCCCACCAATATTAGGCCTACTAGTTCCAATCCTCCTGGGGCGGAGAGGAGAAGAGAGGCACTACATTGGAAGGATGTGGACAGGACTCCAGGGCAGCCTGCGGAGGTGGCACTGCTGTCTCAGAAAGCCACTGTGACTGGCAGCCAGGCCAGGACCATTGTGTGTAACTCCCCTTTCCTCCCTGGGTTACTCGGGAGCAGGCAACACTCACCTGTGTGCCTGAGTACCTGATATTATTGCCATTAAAGAAGATCCTGAGTATCCCAGTGGCATTGTTGGTTAGGTTGGAATCCTCTATTTACCCCTCTGCTGCTGTCCCTTTACTCCTAAAGGGATTTAAAATTGGCAGTGCCTCCACCTGCCTGGCCCCTGTACACACTCAATGGTGTGCCTTGGAACCTCCAGGAATAAAGCTAGTCTAATAATAAATAATAATAATATTATCTGTGGCATGGTAATATTAATATTATCTGTGGTAACTCAAAAATACCAATTATAAGTAATATACATTTATTATACTTAAATTAGAGTTAACACACCCTTACTTAACCGCTTAAAAAATCAGGGTATTACAGTCTAGGATTATATGTCACTACTCATTTAAATCCACAGGGGGCAGCTGAATAAAATCAATTACATATAGAATACAGTAATAAATGAAATGTATGTAACTGGCATTTACACTGCCACCATTCATCCCTCCCTGGAGTGTACACTCCTTGCTTTCAGAGTCAGATGCTTGCGTGGATGCGCTTGAAGATCTGCAGCTGGAGACAGCACTCTGGTGGTTCTGTGGATCAGTCCAGCCATGGCAACAAGCTGCACAACCCTTCAGCTGACTGGAGCTGGCCCCACCAAATGTCAGCAGCTCTGGGTCCTGGTTCAGTGGGAGGATCACTCTGCTTCTCCTCAGACTCAGTCTCTCTGCTATGCCCCTTCCCTTGCAAGTACTTTTCCAAACCAGAATGAGGGTTACTCATCACAGCTCCTTCTCTGGAGCCTCAGTCAGCTCCAGGAGGCAGTCTCCCCCGTTTTTCCCCAAGGCATCGTGGGAGTTGTAGTCTCTAAGGTTGGATTGCAGCACACAGGCTTTCCCCCTGGAACACTCACAATAAAGTTCAGAGGCCCGGCTAATAAAGGGTACTTATGTAACACCAACAGACCACAGTCATTCATGGCGGGGTGTAGGATTGAACCAGGGACCTCAGTGCAGGCTCCTCTACTGCATGAGCTGAAAGCCACCTGGTTCTTAGTGAAGGCTGTAGAGCAGACTCATTTAACTCTCTCTGTAAGTAGTCTCGGTGCCATTAGATGGGCCAGAACACGACACCCAGGAGGTGTGTGGGTTACACTACATGGGCAATATGATTAGATTCCTGGGAAATTGTTAGTAGAGTCGACCAACCTGCGTGGAACTTGCAACTCTGCTCAGGCTGGGTCTCATTCAAGGAGCCGTCAGAGCTAAGTTAGGGCCCAGACTAATGTCTCCAACCTTTTCTAACACACACAATCAATTCCCGCAGAAATTTCAGACAGCCCAGAGAGGTGTCGTGCTGGAGGAGCCTGGCTCATAGAGCACTTCTGCCCTTCCCATGACATTGTCCTGCCCATGGCAAGGTAAAAGTGGCACTGCTTGTTTTTCATTTGCTTTGCATGTGAACACCAGCCAGAGGTCATTTTCCTGTGGCTATTGTGGGTTTGCCTGTGGCCAAGGACTGCAATGGGAACAATGGACGGGAACTGGTGAAGATAAGGCTCGTTTCATTTTTGTGGTCGAAGGGCGAGGGGAGGAGAAAGGGAGATGTTCTGGTCAGTTGTTATCAGGCAGCTGTGATAACAACTCTTTAAAAATGATTTTTCCTCCTCAGCCTCTTTTGGGCTGTAGAAACCTCTACAGCTTGTTCTGTAGTGTCCCCCTTCCCCTGCTGCAGTTGCCTGGTCTGCTTTGCGCTTGCTGATCTCGCTAGTGGATCTGCCCCCAAAGACTGGCAATGACGAGCTAGTCCAGATAGCTCTTCAGAGGGGAGCCCTCAGACAGCTCCTCCCTGAGTTCTGAATTACACTTACCAGGCTGTTGGGTCTGGAAACCTGCCCCTCCCGCCCTCTGAGTAACTCTCTCCTTTCCTCATTATTTCCCTCAGCAGAAGGTTAGTAGGGCTGGAGCATGTTGCTATGCTCAAAGGGACATGACCAACTTGAAATGCCATCAGAATCATATCACGTAAAAGCTGTTTCAGGCCCAACAATTGCCCCTGCCATATAATTATGGTTTTACAATCATATTATCCTCTTTTGAACTATGTTTTTCTCTCCCATTTTTGTGTGAAGTCCCAATCAAACAGGGGAAGCAGTGAAACTGATCAGATGCGAAGTGCTGTCAAGTGCAGAAAGTAAACAAGCTGAAAGCATGGGAGAAATTATTGTTCTAATCAAAGGCTGTTGGATCTTGTCGCTCCAGCACAGATCATTGATATCTATATAGATATATAGATATAGATATAGATATATGCATTTATATAGCACTCATCACTGCAGAACAGTCTGCACCTGCCTCCCGGGCAAGAGTAAACCTTTGTTTATAAAACAGTCAAGCTACAGTATGATGCTTAAGTACATTTGCAGGATATTCAAAGCTTAAGAGGATTCTGGGTTCAGGGGCCATTAGAAAGCCCTGCAGCCTCTTACCTCATCTGTGTTTCCCTCTCTTTCAAGTCCAGGTGAGTGCATGCCGGGGTGTTTTCGTTTTGTTCCTTTCATTTTCTCCAGAGTTCCCTGACATGCAAGGATACTAATATTTAGATTTGAGCAGGAGGAAGAATTTTACTGAATATGTAGAAACCGTACAGTATACTTTGGTAAAGGGAGGAGGTATGTAGATTTTGTGATAGAACACTGAAAACCAACAAGTATGGTCTACTATATTTAGATAAACAGATTTCTTTCTAAATATTCTATTATTTTTAGAGGGCTTTCTTATGTATTATTCAAACAGCACCTAATGTCTGCTAGACACTATTTACAAACAAAATAGACTCAGTCCCTCAGCTTAGAATCCAATACATTTGATACAGTGGGTGGAAGCAATGAATAGTGGGGTAGAAGTATAGTGAAGGGGGGTAGAAGTATAGTGGGGTAGAAGTATAGTGAAGCTTAGAATCCAATAACTTAGACTCAGTCCCTCATCTTAGAATCCAATACATGTGATACAGTGGGTGGAAGCAATGAATAGTGGGGTAGAAGTATAGTGAAGGGAGAAAGGTTTACAATATACAAGGTTGCTCAGTTACTTAAGTGTGTTATATGCACTTCTTGCTGGTTCTGTATACGGTGTGTGCCTATCTATGTATACACACACATGCATAACATATGATATATTTTTAATGTTGTGATATTAAAGGGACACCACCAACTTGAAAATCACACTACTGTCTGAAAGTGCCGGGTGAGATTCCTTGCCCTGAAGAATTTACAATCTAAATAGACCAGGCAGACCCAGGGTGGGAGAAGGCGTAGAACAAACTGGCAGAGTGAACAAAGTGGTGACAAACTGTTAATTGCTCCGTTTTTTTAATGAAGCACTTTATAGGAAAACAACACATATCTCTTAATATTTTATTGCTTTTCTGTTTGTACTTTGAAATTTAACTCCGAAGCTCTTTGGAATGGTGGGCCAGTCAGATGACTAGATCAGCTAAACATTCATAATCTTATCTCCTTCGCAAAATTCTAAACTCCTTCCTACCAAGAGCGCTTGGTATGTCCACTGAAAAACCGCCGAATGCGGAAATAATAATTTTGGCGGCTGTAAAGACCGGAAGATTATTGTGACGGCAATGAGCAGGGGGCGTAGTTACGCTTCTGAGTCAACTCCAGGGGAGGGCATAATGGCGTTATCAGTCTGAGAATGGCCTTGTATTTCTGTTATCTTGTGTGTGTGTCTGAGAACAGTTTCTCAGCTGTGTGAGTGTTTACCCTGTCTGCGTGAGAACGAGTGTGTGTGGAACTAGATAGGGAAACTGAGGCAGGACAGCTTGTAATCAACAAGTGCTAAACAGTGTGTAATCAATCAATTTGCTTGCTGCTTGCTATTAATGAGATATGAGTATGTATGAGATGCAAATGAGTATGGGTATATCTGTGCTGACACACCCTTGTTTGTTGGGCTCCTTTCCTGGACTTTGCTTGGGTGTGCCAGACCCCCCATCAGTGACAGCCTGAAGTTGGGGCCCCCAGGCGTTGTCATGTCACTCCCTTCAATAAACTCACCACTTTCCATCTAGCCACTGTGTGTAAGCCTTGTTTCTACGGGATTCGAAAAAGTACCCTGCAACAGCGGCTTTTGGGTGGCGGCAGGAGCTCAAGACCCACTGGGGGGTCATGACCCCCAGTTTGAGAAACTCCACTCTAGACCCTTGAAGTCGCTCTTATGGACATGTAAGGCTGTGGGTTTTACCTTGTGTGCTGGTGAAGAAGGAGCACCCAAAGAAAACAGTTCATAGACTCATAGACTTTAAGGTCAGAAGGGACCATTATAAACATCTAGTCTGACCTCCTGCAACGCAGGCCACAGAATTTTACCCACCCATTCCTACAATATACCTCACCTATATCTGAACTATTGAAGTCCTCAAATCTTGATTTAAGGACTTCAAAGTACAGAGAATCCTCCAGCAAGTGACCCATGCCCCCTGCTGCAGAGGCAGGCAAAAAACCTCCAGGGACTCTGCCAATTTGCCCTGGAGAAAAATTCCTTCCCGACCCCAAATATGGCGATCAGCTGAACCCTGAGCATGTGGGCAAGACTCACCAGTCAGACACCCAGGAAAGAATTCTCTGTAGTATCTTAGATCCCATCCCCTCCAACTTTCCATCATATACCACCAGACCCCTCTATTACCATAGTCAAAGATCAATTGCCAAAATTATGTTTTCCCATCACACTATCTCCTCCATAAACTTATCAAGCTTCATCTTGAAGCCAGCTAGGTCTTTTGCCCCCACTGCTTCCCTTGGAAGGCTGTTCCAGAATTTCACTCCTCTAATGGTTACAAACCTTCGTCCAATTTCGAGTCTAAACTTCCTGTTGACCAGTTTATATCCATTTGTTCTTGTGGCCACATTAGTATTGAACTTAAATAATTCTTCTCCCTTCCTGGTATTTATCCCTCTGATATATTTGTAGAGAGTAATCATATCTCCCCTCAGCCTTCTTTTGGATAGGCCAGGGGTCTCCAAACTTTTCAGCCCGAGGGCCGCATTAGCTATCAAATAGCAGTTCGGGGGCCGACAACACACTCGAGGTCCAAATAAAAAAGAATCAAAACATGGATGTTGTTTTTAATTATTTATTTAATATTATTTTATTCAGTTATTATTTAATAACACATTGATACACTACACATGAACACCTGTTCACTACACATGAACACTACACATGAACACCTGTTCACTACACATGAACACTACACATGAACACTACACATCACCCCCCCAACTGACCCACCCAGCCAGGTCTCTCCCCCCAAAACCTCCTTTCCTCCAACCCCCAACTGACCCACCCAGCCAGGTCTCTCCCCCCCAAACCTCCTTTCCTCCAACCCCCAACTGACCCACCCAGCCAGGTCTCTCCCCCCAAAACCTCCTTTCCTCCAACCCCCCCCCCCAAATGACCCACCCAGCCCGGTCTCTCACCCCAAAACCTCCTTTCCTCCAACCCCCCCCCCAAATGACCCACCCAGCCAGGTCTCTCCCCCCCAAAACCTCCTTTCCTCCAACCCACCCCCCAAATGACCCACCCAGCCCGGTCTCTCACCCCAAAACCTCCTTTCCTCCAACCCCCCCCCAAATGACCCACCCAGCCAGGTGTCTCACCCCAAAACCTCCTTCCCTCCCCCCCCCAACTGACCCACCCAGCCCGGTCTCTCCCCCCCCCCCAACTGACCCGCTCAACCCGGTCTCTCCCCACAGACCGGTTCGCCGCCTTGTTTCGCCCCCTGCAACTGCGTGGCGGTGCGGCGCGTCCCGGCCCCAGCTGAGCCGTCCCGGCCCCGCGGCGGCAGCCGAGCACGCGGGGGGTCCCGGCCCCGCGGCGGCAGCCGAGCACGCGGGGGGTCCCGGCCCCGCGGCGGCAGCCGAGCACGCGGCGGGTCCCGGCCCCGCGGCGGCAGCCGAGCACGCGGCGGGTCCCGGCCCCGCGGCGGCAGCCGAGCACGCGGCGGGTCCCGGCCCCGCGGCGGCAGCCGAGCATGCGGCGCGTCCCGGCCCCGCGGCTGGCGGCCCGCGCGGGCTTCCAGGCCCCAGCGCGGAGCCGTCCCTGCGGAAAGCTCAAAAGAGCCAAACATTCTCTAAAGAGCCCAAAAGATCTCCACGGGCCGGATGAGAGGGCCTCGCGGGCCGCATCCGGCCCGCGGGCCGTAGTTTGGAGACCCCTGGGATAGGCTATACAAGCCCAGCTCCCTGAGTCTCCCCTCATAAGACAGGTTTTCCATTCCTCGGATCATCCTAGTAGCCCTTCTCTGCACCTGTTCTAGTTTGAATTCATCCTTCTTAAACATGGGAGACCAGAACTGCACACAGTATTCCAAATGAGGTCTCACCAGTGCCTTATATAATGGTACTAATACCTCCTTATCCCTACTAGAAATACCTCACCTAATGCAACCCAAGACCGCATTAGCTTTTTTCACGGCCATATCACATTGGCGGCTCATAGTCATCTTGAGTTACTATGCAGTCTTTATTTACTCTTTCCTCCAATTACATATGTCAGTTGCAGCATAATTATCTTAGGAAGCAAGATCAGTTCCTGTGAACTGGTCAAAAGCTGTAACCAGAGACTTGCTGACGAAAGTGCAGGCTATTACACTCTGCTCAGTGAAACCCTATTACGCTTGGGTCAGCAACTGTTTTCCCTGGGCGTACAATAAGTACAGCAAGGATTCTGCACTTCCGCTGATATGCGCAGACAAATATAATTCCTTATCTTTTAAACAGCATCTCTTCTCTTATACAAGCCTGCTTGGTGCCATTACTGTCTCAGTGCTAGGGTGACCAGACGTCCCAATTTTATAGGGACAGTCCCGATTTTAGGGTCTTTTTCTTATATAGGTTCCTATTACCCCCCACCCCATCCAGATTTTTCACACTTGCTGTCCGGTCACCTTGTTATCACAGACATTTGTACTGATATGGAAGGTTTGACAGTCACTAGCTGAGCTTGGGGGAAATGGCTGCCCTGATCTCCCATTCCTCAGGACTGAAACCAAAATTTCCCCCTTTTCATCCTCTGAAGTGCAGGTGACAAGAGGGTTTTGAAATGAGACTGCGCCAGAGAGGAAATCTGCAGATGTGAAGTGCACACATTAGGGGTGAATGGACAGTATTGGCCTGAAGTTTCTACTGGAAATAGTGTATTCTTCACTTCCTGCTCTAAACTGTTGTCATGTTGTAGTGCACTGTTAAACAGCTTCACTTCCGTGTTTCACCCCAGAGGTGAATGTATTTCACTGATGATGGATGAAATCATTCCTGTAAAGTACACATATTTGTAAAGTTTTCTAAAATCCTTTGATTAATTAATAGTACTAGCGAAAATACCCAGTGTTGCTCGGGTCCGTCGGAGGTGGGGAGGGGGCAGAGAGCTGAGTGAGTGCGGGGTCCGTTGGAGGGGGCAGAGAGCAAACCTGACACCCACACCTCACCCCCCCGACCAAACCCGACACCCCCACCTCACTTACCCCTCGACCAACCCCAACTCACATTTTCACCCCCACCCAAACCCAACACCCCCAGGTCACCCCCCTACCTACACCCCCTGACCAACACCCACACCTCACCCCCCGTAGACCAAACCTGACACACCCACCTCACTTTCCCCCCCAACCAAACCCGACACCCCTACCTACCACCACAAACAAACCCGACACCCACACCTCACTTACCCCTCGACCAACCCCGACCCCCCTCCTTACCCCCCCAAACAAACCCAACACCCCCACCTTACCCCCCCACCAAACCCAACACCCCCTGACCAACCCCAACACCCACACCTCACCCCTCACTCACCCCGACACCTTCCCACTCCCCCCAACCAAACCCAACACCCCCGGCTCACTTACCCCCCGACCAAACCCAACACCCCCACCTCACCCCCCCCCGACCAAACCCGACACCCCCACCTCACTTACCCTCCGACCAAACCCAACTCGGGTCCGTCGGAGGTGGGGAGCGGCAGAGAGCTGAGCAAGTGCGGGGTCCGTTGGAAGGGGGAGGGAGCAGAAAGTTGAGCGGGTGCGGGGTCCGTTGGAGGGGGGAGGGGGCAGAGAGCTGAGCGGGTGCGGGGTCCGTTGGAGGGGGGAGGGGGCACCCCCACCTCACCCCCCGACCAAACCCGACACCCCCGGCTCACTTACCCCCCGACCAAACCCGACACCCCCACCTCACCCCCCGACCAAACCCGACACCCCCACCTCACTTACCCTCCGACCAAACCCAACTCGGGTCCGTCGGAGGTGGGGAGCGGCAGAGAGCTGAGCAAGTGCGGGGTCCGTTGGAAGGGGGGGGGAGGGGCAGAAAGTTGAGCGGGTGTGGGGTCCATTGGAGGGGGGAGGGGGCACCCCCACCTCACCCCCCGACCAAACCCGACACCTCTACCTCACTTACTCTCCGACCAAACCCAACTCGGGTCCGTCGGAGGTGGGGAGGGGCAGAGAGCTGAGCGAGTGCGGGGTCCGTTGGAGGGGGGAGGGGGCAGAGAGCTGAGCGAGTGCGGGGTCCGTTGGAGGGTGTATTATGACATCATAACTATGTCACAGAAAACAGCAGCTGCCCAACTGATGTGATTGGCCTTTAAATAATTTCACCCCTGGGGAGCGTCAGAGGTGAGATTTGAAAAATTTTCGACTCTTACCCTGATTAGGACCCTGAGACCTCTAACTGTACCAAATTTCAAATCTCTAGCTCAAATGGTGTGGAAGGAGTAAGCGTTCATACATACATACACTCATACACGCATACATACACGCACACACCATTTGACTTTTATATATTTAGATAATTTTGCTCTCTGCCCCCTCCCCGCTCCAACTTACCCGCACTCGCTCAGCTCTCTGGCCCCTCCCCACCTCCGACGGACCCGAGCAACGCCGGGTATTTTCGCTAGTTTTTAATAAAAATGTATGGCGTCCAGTTGGTCTCCTTGGCTGTATTATAAAGTATCTTCACAGTTCATCTTTTCTTCACAACTCTATGGCAAGAACAGGGATTTTTTTTATTAATCTCCTCTCAATGCATGGATTTACCCTTGGGGTAACATGTCCATTTATACTTCTTTCTGCAGGTTTATATTCCACTTGGTCTCTCACTGCAGACAGGAATCCCCCAATTTTCTGCTTCAGTACTTGGGGCATCCCCTTTTCTGAACTGTACACCACAATCTGGAAAAGAGCACCCTTCCACCCACCTGCAGACAGAGCACTGAGAAATCTACATGAAAGGCTATCTATCCTCTCTGCGTCTCAAGCCACTGAGCATCCTAGTATTCTGAAAATGAGAGAATCGCCTCAGGACCATAAGTGATTGGCGTAGGATAAAACTTTCACCTCCAGTTTACCAGTTGGAGAGAAAGAATTAAGGTTGCCAATTTTGGTTGGACGTGTTCCTGGAGTTTTCATCACAACATAATCTTTAATTCAAGATTCAGCTTTAATTCCTGGAGATTCCAGAGCAATCCTAGAGGGTTGGCAATTCTACTTGTGATAAACATGCTGGCTTCAGACTCCGACCATCTGTGTTCACTTCCCAACTCTGCTGTAGGCTCCCTGTGACCTGGGGCAAGTCCTTGAAGATATGTAGGTGCCTAGCTCCCTTTGATTGCAATGGGCATTAAACACTTAAATATTTTTGAGGATTTGGACCTTAATGCTTCTGTTTCCAATCAGCAAACCCTTCCTTGGTAAGCTCTTCAGTGCAGGGCCTCTTTCTTGATGCACATCTGCATAGTGCCCAGCATAGTGTGGCCCTGATTTCAGTTGAGGTCTCTCAAGGTATGTCTACACAGCAAGTAAACAGCTGTGGATGTCTGGATCAGCTGACTCAGGATCACAGGGCTCAGGCTGAACGCCTGTAAAACTGCCGTGTAGAAGTTTAGGTTTGAGCTGAAGCTTGGCTCTGGGACCCTGCAGGGGGGGAAGGGCAGAGCCAGGGCACCTGCCCAAGCCCAAATATCCATACTGGAGTGTTTAGCCCTGCAGCCAAAGCTCAGCTGACACTGGCCAGCTGCAACCATGACACGGGTCTTTTACTTCAGTGTAGATGTACCTTAGGCTCTACCACACAAACAATTACCAATAACTGTCCATATGGGCTGGGGTTGATAGTGAATGAAAGTCGTTGCTCATGGGTGAAATGTTCTGGTGGATCTCAGCCAATCCTAGTGGACAAGCATTCATGTCACAATTGGCACTAGTTGGTAGCCTCAGCAGATGTGAACATCATCTTCTCCCCTTACCCAAGGTTAGGGTGAGTCACATTGGTGATGGGTGAGAAAGGGCGAGCTTGCTGCTTCGTGAAATTTACTTACAATTTTCTACGGTTTCACAATGCAAGAGGGGGAGAGAAAAATGAAGAATAGGAGAGAGGAAGCTAAAGAGAGCGGTTAAAACACTTTCCACAGCTCCTTTGATCATAATCATCTCAACCTCTGCCAGGAACTGAATAAAGGAAAGCAGACCAGCTGTGTGTCTCTCTGTCTCCATTTTCTCTCACTGGATTTCCTGGAAAAGCTAGCATTACATTAATTGATATTGTGACAGATCGCCTTCTCACCCCTCTTCAAACACAGGCAGGAAACTCTTCTTTGGCT